>LLKJ01003501.1:0-44377 GCA_002242865.1 Clarireedia sp. CPB17
GTGATATACCAGCAAACTTCTGTCTTAGGAACAACCAGTCGATGAGGTGAAGTATACTTAATCTGATTCCGTCGACGCCTAGCCATTTCGGCGGTCTCAAAGGAAGCAACCGAATTGTCGCTGGAATCAGTCGTCTGATTTCTGGTGATTATTCGCGTGAACTATTAATCAAGGTGATTCGGTTAGTATAATTGGTTAATACGAAAATGATGACTTGTTGCGCAAAACGGTGAGCAGCTCATGTGGGGAAGTGGCTTGGGGTAAGTGCGAAGGTGGGAAGGCGGGAAGGCACCCAGACGGTTGAAGTAGTCCGGAACTGGGGGGGAGGAGTGACTCAGGCTGCAGGGCAGTTGTGGGCTCATTTATTGGGGAAGTACTAGCCTCCACCTAGCACAATTTGTGGAATCATTAAAGTGAACGCAACTACTGGAGGAACACTAACTTCCTAGCGCTGTTCTTCATTCAAACTTTATGCATAGAAGAGAGCACAGAGCCGGGATTTGCAGCATATGAGCATTTCAACATTTCAGCATTTCAGCATTTCATGTATGGCAGGCAGAGGAGGTCAGTGCGCTATCGGACACCGAAGGACTAACCTTTTCATCCCAGAGCTTTTCGACTTCAACCCGAGTCTCCTCTTTGATACCAGGGAAAACCGGAGGCTCCTCATGACTAGACTTTCCCCCGACTTTAAGCTGTGCACGATCAGTGGACACGACAACATCAGCATCAACCTCCCATTGAGCTGCATTTGTCTCCTCAATGTCATCAACCAAATTCTGAACCGAAGCAGGTTTAACCTGTGGCACATTTCTACTCGCACTAACGCTGTCCTCTTTGAGGGCTGCTTTGTGGACATGACCAGTCATCTTCGTTCTAAGGTTTTCTCCTCGCCACAGATTGCCTGAAACATACTTAGAAATTCTAATTTTGTCCCCGGTATCAAAGACAAGGTTAGCTAAACTATTCACATCGCTGTGGCTCTCTCTAGCCACATAGACTGAGCCAGCATTAATCTTGAATGAGGGAACATGACGCTGCGGGCCTCCGCTGTTGGAAGACTTGTTTTGACCAAGAGAACTAGCAGACCGCGCGTGGAAAGCCGCCGGAGAAGTAGGTGCACCTGGCGCACCCTTACGCGGCGATGTCGTATCAGTCGAGGGCTTTAACCACGAAGGCATGAATTCTGGATTATTTGGCTGATAATAGTCAGCAATAGATTTTGGCCCCCTGCCAAAGGTTTTGGTGAAAAGTTCAATGCGCCGCAAATTCTCAGCAGTAGAAAGACCGGCACGAGCTTTTGATCCACTGCTTGCAGAAGGAGCAGAAGGAGCAGAAGAAAGAACACTACGCGGCCTAGACGGAAGTTCATCTCGTGCTGCAGCCTCATTGACTTCAGTTGCCCAATCAATTCGCTCTGACTCTTGCTTTGCACTTGTTGTCTTCTTTGCGGACGGATGTTGCGGAGAGGGACTTGCTACGTATTTTTTAGCCACGCCGCCCATAAAACTCTTCGCTAACTCAAGCTGCTCTAAAGTCACTCCGGGTGGCAAGCCCGGCTTTGGGCCACGTTGAGAAGCTTTGTCCGGTTGTGAGACGGGTGCTGTGGCCAACCCATTTTTGGGCCTTGACATTGGTCCGCTCTCCGTTGTATGGACAGCATCGACGCTCGCAGACCTAACAAAATCGTTTCCTTTAGGCACTTCGTAGGTGACCGAAGATGCACTGCTATCAGAGGACTCGACTGGACTAAACGTATTCGCTGGCTCCTCGGAATTGGCCGACATAGGTGAAGCTATCTCCAACTCCGACATGGTCTTGTCGTTCTGGTCAAAGTTTTGCGAGGATGAACCAACCCGCTTAACCGGAGCATGCGCCACTGGTACCTCTTCCACCACGTCGTCAAAAACCAAGAGGAGCTCCTCGGTATGGTTGCTGGACACCGTCTGCTTCCGCGTATCTGCCATCGTTTCTTCATTTGTTGGGACGTAGACGTGATTCGAGGCGGGCTGAGAGGGTCCATCTTCGAAGACATGTTTGCCCTTATGGAGCAATAGGTCGAGCCTGGTCCATTCTTCCTCCGAGAAATAACCCGAGCCATAAAGGATATAGCAGCTCTAGATTTGCAAAGGCGTTAACACCACGACGGTTGTGGGGGTAGAACAGCTAATGATAGGAAGGTAGGGGTAAACATACCGCTTCTGCTTTCGCCAAAGCTTTCGCAGCAATTGGAGAAAGGGCCATAATGTGAAAAGATCTGCCGAGTGTCGACTAGAATCTGGAGAATTTTTGCTGGTATGATATGTGTCGAAAAAGTAGGATTCGGCAACCCTTGAAGATTTCGGCACCGATCCCGCTCGGAAACAGTAATGATGGATGGTAGGAAGTTAAGTATGCTAATAACAATATAGTTCACTGGGCAAGCCAATCTCAGAGATTGGAAATCAAATGAAGCTCATTAGAAAAAAATCAACTTGCCAGGAAAGGAGATTGGATTGGAAATGGGGAAAATATGATAGATGAAGTGTAAAATCTGTATAGGCATATTTTGCAAGGATCTCTCACGCGCCCGTTTGACTAAAGCACGGTCGGTCGCCGGGCGCCGGTCGCTGGGCCACTGGTCGACCAGGTCGCTACCTAGATATATAGCCAGGTAGCGGGTGGCAGTCCCGTGCAATGACCTAAATCTCCATATTCTTGAGCTTTCGATGTACTTAGAAAGACAGAAAAATGTGACGTTGTAACGATGGAGAGGGGAAGCGGGGCAGCCCAAATGGTTCAAAAGTACGGAAGTATATTGCTGGTAAAATGATTCGACAAATTTGCATGCTACATATGCAGAATTCAGCACTCTGGCTATGTGAGTGGGACCTTGCTTCGTAAGATTTATCGATTGTGGAAAAAAGTTCAATGCATTGAGGGGAAAAGCGAAAGTGGAGAGAAACAGCGCGTTCGCGTTCCCGGATATACCCACTAAGGTTCAAGCTGCATATGATAACCAGATAGAGGAGGGGAAACTGCTTCCAACCTGGCAACCACAGACTCCATTCGACATATATGGATAACCTGTACTCCGCATATCATCTAGAGACGGTGTCGCGGAAACATTGGGTGACATATTGTTACTTCGCGTCGTCCACACAGATCGTCAAACTGTGCCCGGTTTCCATTATTTTATCGTCGGACGACAGCAGAGGAAGCGTTGGAACTTGGAAGGGTCGTCGCACTGTTGCGGCTTGCATCTGCGGATGCAAAGGAAAGGTATAGCTCTGTGAGATAGCGGTTAGGGTGTCCAATGGAACAAATGGTGAGAATACCTACCCTCATGCGATACCCCGCGGAGAGAGCAGCGACTCTTGCTGGCCATGCGCAGCATGCGGTCTGCGCGCCGATGTTTCAAACTCCAATTTCTATCATATCGTTTCCTTATCCCCGCATCGCACGCGCTCTTCACCTGTCGGGATGTGCAGCTTGTCGCATTGCCAACTTGATTCGCAGCAGCTGATTCGATGTCTTCAAAAAGGCTGCTCTTGTGAAAGTTGTCCAGGTGTAACCGCGAGATTACTTGGTCTGTATTCGGCTGTGGCTGAAAATTCATCATGGGGAATCTTACCAGCCACAGTCACACTTTATGTGCCCACGATGCATTCGATATGAGGAAGTTCATCATAAATCGTTCTAAGCCACCACAAGCATGCCCTGTATCAGCCGAACAAGAATTACACCCTGTGAATTTCGTTGACTGCTATGCTGTATCAAGTCTTGGGGGCTTTTCTTTCCCGACACTCTTTGCGGTGTAGCAGCGCTGAGCCTCCCTCACAGCTGCAGCTTACTTTGGATATTCTGACGCAGCAGCGGAGCCTTGGCCTGAGTAATCGGGGGCTTCCTTTTTAAGGTTGAAAACTTCTGGATACTTGCAGCTGCAGGAGATCATACCACTACATCTCAACATGATTGGAGCAATCAGCATATGCCATTCTGCGCAGCAGTCAGCCGGCATGGACAGGAGGCAGAGTAAGATTCACGGTGGAGGTTCAAATACGTATAGCACTGCTTATAAGTCTCCTTGTCGCCCAGTTCATACAACCAAATACCAAAAGAAATATTGTCAACCGTTTCGGCCACTTTATACAAGTAGGCCATACTCGACATCTGCAACACATAGGTGCGCGGCGGATCCATTTTGTCCAACGCTAGAACACCAAAGAGGAGACACCGTGAAAATAGGAACTTCTAAGCCGAAGCAAAAAAGGTTCGTTGGTTTGGATCTGAATTATGAAGAGATTTGCTGATTATGCGTAGAACCTGATGGCGAAAAGTAACAAATTAACCAGCACAGAGGATAAGAAGTCTAAAATCTCCCCACTTCAAGCGCTGTGGGCAGATGCGGAACGCGAGCTTCGAGAGAAATACGAAGATGATGCGAAGAAATATGATGCTGTTAAGAATCAGGTCGAGGAGCAACACGATGGCAAGGCCCGAAAGCATCATGATAAGCTTGTTGGCTTTCACAATACATTAAAGAGGACCAGGGTCTTTTTAAGGCGCAGTAACAGAAGCAAGAGCTCGGCAGTTAGCGATAAGATAGGAAAGTTTTTGGCAGTCTTGAAACAGCTTGCTTCTGTTTTGGACCCGGTTTCTGCAGCCAGTCCAATCGTCGCTCAATCCGCTTGGACAGGAATTTGCATTGTCTTGACGGTACGATTTAAGTCCACTTCTCTTCAAGCGTCTTGATCGATCGTTGACAATATTACCAGCTCTGTCTGAATCTTACGAAAAGTATTCAAGGGCTACTTAAAGACATAGACACAGTTGTGGAGATCATCAGGCTGTATTCAGCCATGGAAAGTACATATATTAACATAGCCTCTTCCGGACTTCGAGCATTGGTCTTCCCCCGCACGACTCAATTATTTACCAGTGTTCTCCGGTTCCAAGCTTCGGCGGCACATCATCTGAATCGACACATTGTAAAACGAAGATTCAGAGATGCTTTCGCATTGGACACGTGGTCGGATTACATAGATGAGATACGACTCGCTAACAGTGACTGTCTCCAGGCACTTGACCAAGCAGCGTTTGTGTCTATCGCCAGCTTACAGGCTATAATGCAGAAAGACATTGAACAGATGAGAATCAGCATGGAAAAGAAGCCCGAAAAAGTGGTTGGTTGGATTTGCAAACATCAAACTGACAGCCACCACAAGGAAGTCGTTCAAAACTCTGACAGATACCGGGATCGAGGTAGCTGGTTTGTGAAACATGTCAAAGATTGGATGGAGAAGCATGATACTCAGTCGGCGTACTGGCTGCATGGAATATGTGAGTTCGAACCAATTCTCACATAGTTCTTTACTGACTCTTCTAAAGATGGGATGGGCAAAACTTTTCTCATGTATGTTCAACAGTAATTCAACCCCCCTCTTAGATTCACAACTAACGCTGTTTTTTTCTAGTTCGCGTGTTATAGAAGATTTCGAGCAAAACGGTCACATGCAGCTAAATCGGCAACTTGCCTACTTCTATTTTTCGGAAGAGCGAGGGGGAAATAGTCCCACAGAAGCAATGCGGTCTTTATTAGCTCAGCTTGCCTTGACGCCCGATGGCTCCATCGCTCCATCAATTGATAAGTTATACAGCGCAAAACCGGCAGTCAGCCTAGGTCTGAAGCGATGCGAGCAGGAGATGAGTGTCCTCGTTGGCGCGCAGACACAGACAATCATTGTCATCGATGCTCTCGACGAGTGTACCGATCCTCAGACCTTTCTTCGCACGCTCAAGAACATCATTCCAAATCGTAAAGGTTCCATGAAAGTTGTATTGTCGTCGAAAGAAGGCATCAAGGCCGAGATTATGTCAGTGTTCCCACAACGTACTTGTCTCACTAAAAAGCTGAATGCTACGACGAATGAAGGTGACATTAAGCACTATATTGATTTACACTTCAAGAGCCGAGACTTAAGATTGCTCTCCCTCGAAGAAAGCTGTGACATTTGCGAAAAACCAAGGACAAAAGGAACTTGCGGTGACTGCAAAAACCGCATCGACATTGAAAAAAGACTCATAGCATTACTTTTTGATAAGTGCCATGGCATGTAAGATCATACTTTGTACCACTAATCATGTTTTCCTGCTAACTCTATTCAGGTTTAAGTGGATTGAGCTCCAACTAGGGGTTTTCTTCCCCAAAAGACGCTCTGGTATGACTGCCAACGATATCAAGGAAAAGATGCAGAAACTGCAGCGCATGACAGGAGAGCCACAGTTATATAAGGTTTACGCACAAATCATGGAGAGAAATACAAGCGGCAATGAAGCACGGAGAGTCGCTATGCGAGTGTACAAATGGCTACTTTATTCTCAACTTCCCCTCTCAGCAAAAGTTCTCACTGAAGCGGTTTCAATCAACCCGGATGGAACGAAAATCCCAGATGTCGATATCTTTGATCTTTGTAGTAACCTCATCGACGTTAGCAACGATCGGGTGATTCTGGCCCATCCTACAATACGTGGTTATCTCGAGCAAATCGAGAACGGGAAAAGATCCAAGGTATACTCTGCGATCGAATCGCACAAAGAGATAGCGACAGCGTGTCTAGCATCTTTGGAAAAATCATCCATGCCACGTCTCTCTAGTGATATGTTCAAGGGCACAAATTGGAGCTTCCGGGAGTATGCGGCTGTTTTCTGGCCTAGCCACCTGAGCGAAATTCCGAAGATCGAGGAAAATGGAAATGCTCTCGAAGACACTACGAACGTGCTTCGAGATCTAGCTAATACTTTCTTCTTCCGCAAGCATCCCAGTACTACGTTCGACACTTGGGCGAGAACTTGGATTCAAACCTTTCATAACAAGAAGTCAACGATCGGTGCCAAGACTGAAGGTCATTTTGCGGAAAGATTCTCAAAGGTTTACTCCTTGATTACACCAATGCTTTCGTCGCCTCCAGATCCTTTCTTTGCGGCCTGTATGTTAGGTTTAAGTGATGTTTGCGACAAAAGTCAGTTTCAAAGGAAAGAGAAGTCTCAAAAGCGAAATCTGGAGGATAAACTCGGCGTCTTTCTCGCTATCGAGAGTCGGCGGTTAGATGCTTTGAAAATGTTGACTCGTGCCAAAGTCAATGTAACTGAAACCTGGCAAGGGGGTAACAGTGCGTTACATTGGGTGAGTAAACATGGCACGGCTGGCATGGTCAATTATTTGATTGAACAAGGAATCGATATAGCATCGAGGAATGATCAGGGTGCAACAGCTTTACATCTCGCAGTAACATCGAAGGTCGACACCATCGAAAAGGTTAAGCGCCTGATAGATATGGGTCTGCATCTAAATCTGCGCGATACCGAGAAAGCTACGGTTCTTCATTATGCAGCAAAAGCACCAAAGATCTCTAGGGAAATGATCGAAATTCTGAAAGAGGCAGGAGCTGATTTCAAAGCACAAGATTGTTTGAAGAAGACCAGTCTACATCGAGCTGTGCAGAACCTTAACATCTCTACCGAAATCCTGAAGATATTCACGGACGAAGCAGACCTTGATGTGATTGACGGAGCTGGGCGAACAGCGCTGTCTTATCTAGTTGCATCCAAGTCTAAAGATACTACCAAACTCGCCCATTTCTTCCTTAGTTCAAACCCGAAGCTTGCAGTTCCATCTGTTCTACGTTATGCCGTACGAAATTCACGACTGTCTGTTTCATTAATCGAAGATCTAATCAGCAAAGACAACATCAATGAGGTCGACGAACAGGGACGGACCGCTCTTCATTGTGCGATTATCCCATGCCATGATTCTTCTACTACTCTTACTGTCCTGAACCATACGAAGGATATTGCGGCAAAGCTGATCAAAGCTGGCGCGAGTTGTAGAATTAAAGACAAAAATGGCGACACAGCCCTTCATTATGCGGCACGGGCGCCGGTCCGTCCAAATGGGCTTTTGGATCGACTGCTCAAGAACAAAGCAGATACTAAGGCTGTCAATCGTCGGGGAGAAACTGCGCTGCATATTGCGCTCCAACACAACACCTCAGCGTCACCTACGATTATACTAGAGTTAAAATCGCTGATGAATGCAACTCGCGACATGTCATTAGTTGATACTGTAGGCGAAAGCTTTCTACACAAAGCCGCACGCAATTCAATCGCCATCAAAGAAGCTTTCGTACGTCTTATCGATTCCGGCGTTGATGTTAACGCCAAGGATTGCAGGGGCTTAACAGCATTGCATTACATCTTGGAGTCGGGGACCGAGTCCATACTTAAGCTTTTGGTAACGAATGGAGCACGATTAGATATTTTAGATGGAAAGAATGCAAGCGCACTGCACCGTGCTGCATTCCGCAAGCAAGGTGCGGAAGCTTCAATGATCGCGTTTCTAGTGAAGAAAGGGGTTGGTGTTAATTCGCGAGACGAGTCCGGGAGCACGCCTGCTCATATTGCGGCTTCCCGTGGAGACAAGCATGCACTGGTGGCACTCCTAGAGAATTACTCGGCCGATCCTCATGCGTTGACCATAAACAAAGATACATTTTTACATTGCGCAGTATTGAATCCCAAGAAATCCCTTGATATCACGAAGTATTTGCTTGGGAGGAAAGTCGACGTGGCTGCACGAAACAAGCGCAATGAAACACCACTTCATCTAGCAGCGAAGAAAGGATCAGTTGAGGTGATCCGCGAGCTTCTCGAGCATGGTGCTGATCCCATGATCAAGACGAAGACCGGGGAAACAGCACTCCACTATGCGGCTCGACGAGATGAACCCTCGAAGGACGTTATCGAAGCGCTGCTTGATGCCAAGAAATCTATGATAACAGCGAAAAACAACCTAGGAGAGACACCGCTTCATTTGGCGATCAGATCCACAAAGTCAAGCATGGGTTATTGTGCGCTATTAAGACGTGGCGCATCTGCAGATATGAAAGACGATAAAGGCGTCCGAAGCATCGAATATAAGTCTGAAGACGGTAGTAGCGCTCTGCATGTAGCTGCTACCAAGAATTGGAGTGGCACAGTCAAACTTCTCCTGGAGCATAAAGCCAAAACCACTCTCAAGGACAAGGAGGGGCTGACCCCGTTATGTCGTGCCGCATCGAAAGGGCACTATACAATCCTCGAAACTCTACTGAAAGCCGCAGATTCGGCGAATGCGGAGGACAACACCCATCTCAATTCGCCACTGCATCTCGCCTGCCGATTCGGCCACCATGAATGCGTCGAGCTTCTGCTCAAAAATGGCGCAAACGTCGAAGCAAAGAACGCCGCGCAGCTAACTCCTCTCATGACCGCCGCGTCCAACAACCAAGAGCGAGTGGCGCGGCTCCTACTAGATCACAAAGCCGACCCCAATGCGGAACCGCCAACGAAATATGGCCGGACTTCTCTGCACCGAGCTGCATCCTTTGGCTATACGTCAGTAGTTCGGTTGCTGCTGCAGCACAAGGCGGATTTTAAGGCCGTCAGCAAAGCGAAGCGGACTGCGCTTCATGAAGCGATCAAGGCGGAGCGTTGGCGTACTATCGAGCTGCTTTTGGATTGGGAGGCTACGCATTCGGATAAGGATGTGCATCTATGGAAGGGAGCGAAGGATGAACCGCCATATGCAAAGTTAAAACGTAGGGATAAAATTGTGGCGAGGTTGGTTGCGGAGCAGAAGAAGAAGAGCTCGTAGAAATAGGGTTGGTTGATGGCAATAGTTTGCTTCTTTCTGAATGGCTTGCTCACAAGCAGCAAGCTTATTCAACTTTTTTTATTGTTCATATACCACTCCTTTCCATTGCATGGAGTTCCAGCCGTGGGAGGAATTTCCCTATCTGGTCTTCTGGAGTTGAAACGGCGGCACGGAATTCTTACCTCGTCGTTGCAACATGAAGGAGGGCACTCGAAATTTCATATAGTAATCATATAACCAATATATAGACAAACCAATATATGTATATACCTAGCTTCACAGCCGAAGAAGTATTCGATGATAAGAATCCATGATTTGAGGATTTGCGGAAGGAAGCGAGGAAGGATGAAGCGTGTCCTCACATCCATCCAAGACATGACTGGAGTCAGTCTCGTCAGATCGGCCGTGGCACAGATCAAAGTTATTACCTGAGGATTTGATGTCAAACGAGTAGGCTTGGCGACTCGGTACTTGAAATGATTTCTTCGGTACCTGGTATCTTACAGTAAGCTGATTAATGGTTTTTGACATCATTTGGCATTTAAAGATATCTACATTGGGTTATTCTATTACTATGTACAGGTCTATGAGAGAAGTCTATGGGTATGGGTATCCAGGACCCGGTGAATGTATCGAACGGACGGAGTGATTGGAGTGAGGGTGAGTGCGAGTGTGAAGGTAGGCGGTGGTGTCTAGACTGGAATGAAGGGTGACCGCTTCATCGGCAGGCACCCGCTTCATTCACCACTGCTTGGTGTAATCTTTAGATCCCGTTAACAGCTGCTCCAGATTCATTCTCGCACTCAGATCAATAAAATCCGTGACTCCTTTCTCACGAACTATATCCGAAGCCCCGACATTAATATCACTGTCTTTGTTAACCGAGCCAGCCGGACGATGATGCTGAAATAGCTGTGGCTCCACCGAATAGCATTTCATATCCAGATAGCCGTCCCGGCAGAGGAACGCTAGAGCATTATCGAAAGCCAGATTATCACCTCCTTTGATCGCTAGTGCCATGAGTATCTTCTGCGCGCCACGATAGGATACTGCGTAGCCGAACGAACAGATCGGTGCTCCGGCTTTGTGAACTATGCGAGTATGTTCGGGTAGATCTTTTAGACTCGTTAACCACGGCTGCTGCGCTTTGGGCGCAACTGTCTCGTCGTTCTCGATCACGTAGCGACGGCTGTCGTTCTCAGGTTGGACATCTCCACAGTGCCCGGGCCAGAGCACGTCCCAGTCATCTCCATATGGTGAGTATTGAGATTGAGAGGGAGAGATGCCAGATAGTGAGCGCACACCACGGGCGAAGTCAGGGAGTTGAGACAGTAGACGAATATCCCAATCTACATCGTCCTCTATGATGAACGCAGTGGCGAGGTTGTTTTCAATGATGCTTGAAGAAAGTCAGCGTCAGTATCCTACTAATCAAAGTTCTTGCGGGCTCGGTCAGTCATACCTACGGACGGCATTCATATGAGTACGCCAGGAACCGAATGCTCCGTCTAGGAGCTTCAGACCCTAAAAGCGAGTATTAGACTTGACTTGCCGAGTAACGCGCCGTGGTCGTACTTACTGGTGGGCGAGCCTTGTCCGACAGCTGATCACCTTTTAGGCCGGCGATAAACTCCACTCCGAAACCTGTCAGGGATGCAGCTAAAACGAAAGCATCTCTCTTATCCGAGCGTTCCTCTAGACCCAGCACGAAGACTTTTTGAAACTGATTGATTGGACATTAGAAAGTGGTAGAAAACGAACATAGGAGAGGAGCGCGTACCCCCAAGGTTGAGTTGCTCGCGCGACCAATCTCCGACGTGGTATCTAGAGATGTTTTCGGCGAGAGAGTGTGAATATTGCTGTTTCTGGAAAAGGGTGCTGAGGAAGATGGCTGAATCGGAAGGCTTCGCATGGATGTGGCTGGGCCATAGTTGCGGAGAGATAGGAGAAGTAGTACTATGGTGACTGTGCAGGCAATAACCAGGTATGAAGAGAATTTCGAAGTGACCATGGCTACCTCTATCGCACAACGAAGTTGTATATCCAGATATTGCTCTGTTTTCCGAACGAAAGGAAAGTAATGACGGCGTGCTTACAAAGTACTGCCTAGGAGAGAGTTCTACTCTGTAGATGATGAAGAGGAAACAAAGGACCAGCCTTAGGTGGTACAAATATCCCGTGGAGAAAGGGAACGAGATACACGAGCAGGCAGCCGGCTGGTGGGTGCGCCAATCAATCAAACGTTCCTCGAATGCTGCGCCTACAATGTCCAATAGATTACTTGTTGTATGTTTCGAGCCCACTCTTGGTGGAAATTGCCCGGGGAGTGCCAGCGGGCTAGGCTTAAAATAGTCAATGCGCGAGTAAATCCTAACCACGACAGTACATCCGGGAAAAAGTACAAGGTTATATATAGCAGGTAATCTCTCAATTTGCGCAAGGTTTGGTCGATGCGGGATATCGTGTTGATCGCCTCGGGTTTTCTCTCACCCGGTAGCTGGCCGATTAAGCGCCCTCTCGTACCACGCACATGCTACGATCAATACTTTGATAGTGATTATCTTTCAGCTATCGCGTCTAGGATAGGATCATCGCAGCGGGGAATGCAGCGCTCTATCGTGAGAATCTAGAGCGCATAAGTTAACCACAGTGTGCTTACTGCATATCTTACCGTCTTACTTTCTGTTCGCTTAAGTTGGGCGGGCTCTGTTTCATTTTATGCTCGCGGTGTAGGAAAACGCCCTGCTGGTTGATGCAGGGAGATGGCGTGGTTAAAGTTGAAGGATTGCAGCGAGACGTGGTAATAAGTGGAGGTTTGGCCAATCCTTAGATCATGGATATATCACCAACAGCTAGTCCTGGGTAGATTGTATAATACAGAAGAAGAAGTCACCATGACGGATTCTACCTGTCGTCCGCACGCACTGTTTGTCTTTTCCCATTCAACAGCACTCGTTCGCTAGTTCGATCGTGGGTTCGTTGATAACAGTTATTTGGCCAACAGAGGGATGGCTGCTCAGTTGTGGACTTTCGAGCATCCAACTTCTGTCATAGCAAAAACTCCCGTCAACATAACCTGGGCTCCACGCACCTTCAATTCTGTCAATTATGGGGATTTTCCTCTGAACCTGTGGCTCCTGAGAGCGGATAACAAGACGAACAAAGTAATCAAAAAATATCCGCCCTATCGTCTTGCTTGCAAGTGTTCCTACTTCCATTTCATGACTGGAACCCTTTCATCTAACCAACTTTTCATCAGACAATCAAAGTGTCTACAATAACTGGGTCTTGTGGGAGCCAACGCTGGACGATGTCGACTCCAATGAGGTAGCGCAAGCGGGGTGGACACAGCTGGCATGGGAGGAGACTAAGGACAACCGATTGGGCGCCGCGGACAACACCACTTTCCAGGGCTGGTCTCAAGGATTTCGCGTCTCGCTTCCGGTCTCTGGTTCCACATCCACATCCTCATCCTCATCCTCATCCTCATCCGCGTCATCAGCGACATCATCATTACCCCCTGCCTCATCTACATCTGCATCTTCATCTACATCTACATCTTTATCAACACCCACATCCTCACCCACAACCACCTCATTATCTACCGCCACCGCCAGCTTAGCCCTGTCAACAAGCAGTGCCGCCCCTCAGAAACCCAGCGCTTCTATGACAGCCCTAGGCGCCGGGCTCGGTGTTGCGCTCGGACTCCTCTTTCTAATAGGCATCGGGGCTGTGATTTGGGGCGTGCGGAAATATCGTCGGAAAAAGAAGCAAAACTTGATTGAGCTGCCAGCAGAGGATCATCAGTGGCAAGCGAAGGACATGTATACACCAATGTCATCGTACGGCCATTATAAGCCAGTTGGACCACCGAGAGAATTGGACGTTCATCGGGGATCACAAGCGGCGGTGGAGATGCCGGGCAATACGCAGTGGAATGGATAGCGGAAATGGGGATAATGAAGAGAATGGAGGAGTAAAACGAGCCATCTACGTTTTGGTTTGGGATTGCTGTAATGAGTCGGAGGTTGGGGATGTACTTATATCATGGCTTTATGTTCATATCATGGTTGGCTGAGGACAGCGGTACTGGGGATACTATGTTTTTATACATAAAATCATAGTGACGTGTGGAGTACGTTAGACCTGGGGAAAAGGAGATCTCACGGCTTACAACCTATTTACTATTTCTACTATAATATTCAAGCATCAAAAGATGTAGTTACATTTTCATAGAGTAAGGAGTCGAGTTTGGAAATGCACAACGTGATGTCTTCACTGCATGGTTTCCGGGTCCTGGAAATAACATAACCACAGAGTACTTGGGCTGGGCATACTTGCTTGCAGGAGACTGTTTGTAAAGATTACAATTTATTAACTTAACCGGATATTTTTTTAACCAAAGGGAGGCCTGCCGTTCTCCTCGGTATCGTATCTAATCATTCAGAGTACACTGCATTGATTTTTTCTGTGCTGTTGTAGAGTGTGGTTCACGTTTCGAGGGGGATTCGTAGATTAGGTTGCCACTCAGGGGGCGGGATCTTTAAAGCAACCTCATTGCGGGGTCGGGCTAACTATTTCACCTGCCGCCCCTATACGAAGTACAGTATTTTGAAAACCTAGCTCAGGAGTCGTCGCTTTTGTAATTCAAAAAGTTTGTTTCCCTGAGAAAGTCAATTATGGGCGCTCTAGTGAAGATCACAAATATACATTCACCACTCAAGAGCACACTTCTTCAAAAGTCCAGAAGCATTTTGCTAACTATATACAAAATTATCCTCCTCCACCTAATGCGTGTACCTGAAGAAAGGATTCTTCCTATCCGTTTCGTCCGCAAAAGCCATCCTATCTCTCAATTGACTGATTTCTGTTTCATTCATACCCTCCAAAATCTTCTCATTCTTCTTGTTCAGACGATCATTGTACCATCTCAAGATCATGATCATAAAGCACAACGCGCCTAGTGTTGCGATGATGCTAATCTTACCAGAAATATAACCCGGTTGTTCTTTCTGTTGAAACGTCTGCGTGCCGAGGATGTTACCTACGGCGAACGCCACAAGAGTCATAGAGTTGATGGTTACTTTTTTGGTGTGACCGCCAATATTCCTGTTTGATGTTCCGTCAGTATAATGGCTTTAAGGGTTTCTGATCTAGAGGCTAAACTTACGATGCATTCCAAGCAAGCAACAACATAAACGCAGCGCCAAAAGTACCGCTTATGAAAGATGCTGCGAGCAAGCCAGCTTTGTTTTGCGGGATACCGTTCGGATCCAAACCGATCATCAAGGCGGCACCGAGGATGGTGGGGATGATACAGATCAGCATGACCAAAGATCTATCGTTCCATTTGTCGGACAGATAACCTGTACCTAGAACCCAGATGACACCGATGGCTCCACCTGGTGCACTGAGGACGAGTGCTTCACGGGATGTATATCCAAATGTGGTGATGAGGATACTGCTGAAATTGGACAATCCACCATTGGGAATAGAGCTGAGGAGTGTGCAGATACACACAACCCAGACTCTGACATCTTTGAATGTTTCAAAGACCTGATCTTTCTTCAAGTGAGCATTTTGGGTTCCACTATTTCACCGTTAGCCATTTCATATTTACTTGCGTACACTGAGCATACCTCTGATTATCCTTAACCCTCAACAACGCCGCCACCTTCTCCGCATCACTGAACCTCTTCGCCTTCACCGGCGAATCCGGCAAGAAAAGACAAACCAAAACACCAATAAGCACCGTCAAAGCGCCAATCACCACAAAGAAGATTCTCCAACTCGCAAACTTGGTCTTCACAAAACTGACACCAAAAGCTAACAGCCCGCCAAAGATCTGCGTGAGAGAATTGCATACATAGAACCAGGACACCCGTCTGCCTTGCTCCTCCTTCTTGTACCACATTGCGACGACCAGCACCAGAATCGGAGCCACGCAGCTCTCGAAGACACCGAGGAGCGTGCGGCAGATGGCGAGCCCCGCATACGAGGTACATGCTGCGTGGCAGCCGAGCACAATGCCCCAGAGGATGATGTTGATGCCGAGGTAGAGACTGAGGCGGGAGATGTGCTGCGCGAGGTACTGGGTGGGGAACTCGGAGACGACGAAGCCGATGTAGAAGAGCATGGAGATATTAGAATAGTCCTATTACATTACAGGCGTTAGCCAACACATATCAAATAGCTAGATATCATACATACCTGCCCTTCCAGATGCGTATCTTTCCTAATCCCCATCACAGCCGCATACGAAAGCGTCGTCTTATCCAAATACTGCAAAAAGTACACAGCTGCCAGCAGCGGTGGAATCGTAAGATCGATCTTGCGCAGCAATTTTTTATTCTGCACCGGATCATCCAGAATCGCCTGGCCTTCGAGCGCGACCTCTGCTGCGCGCGGATGGTTTGATAGGAATGCCAGCGCTTCATCTGCATCTTTCAAATCGACTGTGATTGTTCCGTGCTCGGTCGTAGGACTCGAGTTCAGAATATCCAGATCGACCTTGGCGATCTCGATATCGGTATTTGAGGGAGCCATTTTTGGCGGTCGTGGATGAGGGGGATGGAAAAGGGTCACAACGAATGGCGGTCTTAACTGACCGTTGCGTTTCCCACTCTATTATATACCTCCATACACACACAACCCATTCTCACACGACGCAATGGTACGCAGGTACCCCTCATGCATCTTTCCAAAATATTGGTAATGGATTAGATAAAGAAGCCTATCAGACCATTGGACAATCGTCGCCCAGTTGCCGTTTTTTCCCCGCCACTGACACTTACATCTCTGATATCACAGTACACACATACAAAAATGCTATCTGCAATGACGACCAACAGCAAAGCAGTTTGTAATTTTGGCTATGTGTGTGTGATAATTCGATGCAGAGATATGGCTAGCTATCATGAATGCAGGGTGATAAGACGATTCCGGGATAGGGAGGGGTTTGCGAGCTTCCCGATGCGGAAGATAATGGCCCGATCCTTTTTAGGCCGGCGGATATATTTCCAAGTGCCGAAATAAATCGCGATATGGGAAGAATGATGATGATGTCGAAGATGATACTGAGTGCCCAGACGGATGTATGATAGCGGGTTTATCAATTAATACACAGTACAAGAAATAGTCAAAAATCAAAATCAAAACCCTTTAAAAAAGTTCTGCGGTTGATAGCAATCATCGGAAGTCCGATGTCTAGAACACACACAACACACATACATACAGCCACTCACCCACACACGACCCAGCTCCATATCAGATCTGGTGTGGCGATGCTTTCTCCACTACCACACCCGCGTTCACTTTTCGCTCTTCCTCCTCCGCTTTTTGTTCGATAGCCCTCTCTTCCACCGTTAGCGGATTGCGCTGATACGTCCCTAAAGCAACTAGAACGCATGCACCTGCCACGATAGCGCAGACTTTCATATCTCTGTGGAAGGCATCTGAATAGGCTTGGCGCACTGCTTCGCTCTGTGCAGAGGTGAACGACGCGGCGACGGATTGCAATGAGCCGAGTTGTTCTGGACTGATGATTCCGGCAAGTTCTCGTCGCTGGGTTGAGCCTAGCATGGCGGGGGAGGCTGCAATCCCAATGCTGCCGCCGAAGATGCGCGCTTGGGAGGTGATTCCTTGGGCTACAGCTGCGGGAGAGTAAGTAAGACGCGGCCGGTGGGATTGGTTAGGATTGAGTACGGACCATGATCTCTTTTACTTGACTCAATGAGTGATAATATCGATACCGTGGATACGGTAAGTCCAAATCCAAATCAAACCAGGACAAGATATCCATACGTGTTATGCTGCACATCGGCAGTATTTGACAAAGTTGTCAGGAGCGTAACTCCAAGCAACATAAAGTAGGCACCAGAAAATAGTGTTTGGCATGTGTTGTTCCGCTTACCATTAATGATGCCACCTAAGAAACTCGCCACTGCTGTTGCTCCTAGCATAGGTAGTAAACCTAATCCGGCCGAGAGAGCGCTCCGTCCGTTTACAACCTGGAATCGAAGTGGAAGATTGTAGATGACCATAAAGTATGGAAACCCCATGAGAAGAGTAGTTGTGGCACCGAAAAGATAGAAGCGTCGTCGCAGCAATCGAAATGGAAGCATGGTAGCAAGAGTCTCTGCGCAACGCCGGGAAACTCTGTATTCCCAGCAGAAGAGAAGAATCCAACAAAGACAACCCACCAAGAGTGGAGCTAGAAATATGGCCTCTCTCCACGAGTTTGCCTTCATCCCTGCTTGCTGGAAAGAAAAGACCACGAGAACTGATGCCAAAATGAGTAGAGAGGAACTCACAACGTCCAGTTGACGTAGAGGTCGACGGTCAATTGGACGAAGCTGATTCGAATTCGGCCAAGCCAAATAAAAGACTATCATCGGTACAATTCCGATCGGTGCACTATTTTGATCGTTAATGCTTAGACTTAAGCCTGGACCTGCATCTCCATATATTACTTTATCCAGAATATCCATCTCCAACTCGTATAATGGGTAATCACACCACCAAGAACCGGCCCAAGAACACCAGACATAGCAACTACAGCTCCAGCCAGGCCTCCAATCCACTTTGTCATCCGAGGAGGACTTATCTCAGGTAATATGACCATAGTGAGAGAGTATAGACCTGAGCCACCAATTCCTTGCAATGCCCTGCATGCTATAAGCTGATTTAGAGATTGAGCGAACCCGCAGCCTAAGGAAAAGGCGAAGAATATAACGAACGCCGCTATGTAAGCATTTCGTCGTCCGATGATGTCTGCGATTCGGGCGAACAATACGGAACAACCAAGATAGGAAAGGGTATATGCGAGTGCTACCCAGTTGACAGACGTTAAGGCATGGAAATCTTCACCGATGGTAAAAAGAGCAGTCGCTACTATGCTTGTGTCCAAGAGGGAGAGGAAGAGGCCGATACAGACACTAGCATGCTAATGTTAACGCTGCTTTGTAAGTTGAAGCAAGTGTGGGAAGAGTGAGTTACCTAACACATAAAAGAATAAGCCGTGATCTCGGAATCCGAACCTCCTCCATGTTGGACTGGAGTGGGTTTCGTGTTTCTTCCATGGGCGTTTTCCGAAAGCTCAGTCATTACTCTCTGTTTGACTCCAAAGAGAAGTTGGCAAGATGTGACGCTTTATATGTGAATATGGATGACAAGTATACGCATCTCGAAACATCAAAAATGGAGATGCTCACGCTTCCGACAATCGGACATACAACTGTCCCGGAACATATTCAAATAATTAAGAATAAAAAGATCTCAAGGAGAAGAGGGTGCTCAGTGAATAATATCTGCAGGATTGGCGGATAAATGCGCAACAACTGGTCTGAGTGATACAACGGTATACACATACGGCCGTAACTTTACGCACCGACTTTCTTTGGACATCAGTTCAATATGTTACGGGCGTAACCTCATAACTCCTCATATATTGTAACCCATGTAAGAATTGATGAGTCGAGTCATTCTCGTTCAATCTAATGGACTTTGGTGACTGACCAGAATGAAAAATGACACGGCAGGAAAGGAGGGGCAGTTGTTACTATCCAGAGAGTGGACCAGGTCGACGAAGGGTATGTTACTCCCTTGATTGAGAGTTCTCTGATCCTAGATCAGCTTGCGGTGATAGGGAAACCTCAGCATCTAGCCAGAAACTAGACTTGATGTGTCCCTGTATATCCCCAATCGACCTTGCAGCTCTACCACGAGTCGTCGCGAGGCTCTAACATCTTCATCCAACGAATATCTCTCACCCCCAGAAATCATCGTATATCCCATTTGTATAATTTGTTCGCCTTGAGTTTTGATTGTGTGGAGCCACTAACCGCTTCGTTTTTGTCCTCCCATCTTCATTCGTTCGCGCGAATTTTTGCTAAGGCGCCCACGATCACGCTCGTCGATGATACTTAATCATTCGCGGCGACGTATTCAGACGGGATTCATGTAAATCTCAAGCTCATAGCCCCGCATTCTAACAGGAAGATTTTCGATAGGAAGTGGTGCAATGTTGGAATGCTCGTGTGCAAATGGGGAGTGATCCTTTGGAATCTGCGAGAAAACCGCAAATATGCTGGAAACCTCGAGGTCAGCGCTGGGCTCCTGAAATGCGACACGATGAATGAGCGATGAAGCTGAGCAACACTAGGCCGCTTCGTTTCCTCATTAGTGGACCTGGGATCGACTTGTGAATCGTCATATTGTCCCTCTAAATGCCATGGCTGGTCAAGGCCGAGAATTCTGAGTCGAATTGTCTCAAGTTACACTGCAGCTAAGGCCAATCGCAGCTCTATCGACACTAAGTACCTTCCTAAGTCGGTCGGTCCCAAGCAAAGCACCATCATCATTGGACCTGCCATGATTACACAATCGGGCTCAATCTTGCACCATAGCCAATACCCGTTGTCGCATCACTGCACGAACGGGTGAAGAATTCATGCCAAGGAATTCTTAATTATTTAACTCCCGGTTTGTGGGGTTGAGGAAAGTTCTTATTGCCTGACTCTATTCGACACGCACTGTTGCGGATTTCGAGAAGATAATAACTAAGTTATGGCGAGTAAGAATAGCATTGAAGAGTCGAGGTCTATAAGGCCGCAGGATGGCTCGTTGGATACGAAGAATGCGGTTGTGGATGAGACTGGTGAGCGATGGGATAGTGAGGGCGTGAATGTCGTGACGGCTATCCCTCCTGGTACTATTGATCCGGTTTATGAGGCGAAGGCTCGGGTTCTGAATGAGGCAGTAAGTAATTGGACATCTTCATGTTATATTTGATCACGCAAACCATGAGAACTGATGAACAACACAGATTCAAGAAATCGGTATGGGCTGGTATCAGTGGCAACTATTTATCGTTGTCGGATTTGGCTGGGCAAATGATAATCTATGGCCTATCGCTACTTCTCTTATCTGTATGACTTCTTCCTCGTTGTTCAATATCTCTCTGAAATCTACATATACTGACAGACCAAGTCCCTGCTGTCGCCAATGAGTTTTCCCCGTCACGGCCACCTCTCCTCACTCTCGCACAAAACATTGGCCTTCTCGCCGGTGCGATGTTCTGGGGTTTCGGCTGCGACATCTTCGGTCGACGACTAGCATTCAACGTCACCCTCGGTATCACGGCGGTTTTCGGTATGATCGCAGCAGGATCTCCTAATTTTGCTGCAATTGGATGTTTTGCTGCATTATGGAGTTTTGGTGTGGGAGGAAATCTCCCCGTGGATTCTGCCGTATTGTTCCCGTCAGATTGCACGACTTTACTTTCCATGCTGATACATTCTTAGGTCTTTCTTGAATTTCTCCCCGGCTCGCATCAGTATCTTCTTACTGTATTATCCATCGATTGGGCTATTGCACAGGTCATTGCGAATTTGGTCGCTTGGCCACTTCTGGGAAACTTCACGTGCCAGGAGGATACCGTGTGTCATCGATCAGACAACATGGGATGGAGATACTTTCTCATTGCCATGGGAAGCATCTCTCTGATCGAGTTCTTCATCCGATTTGTTCTCTTCACCATCTTCGAGTCACCAAAATATCTAATGGGCAAAGGACGAGACGAAGAAGCCGTAAAAGTAATCCACGAAGTCGCGCGCCGCAACGGAAAAGAATCAACCCGTGCGTCTCCCCTCTCATTCCCCATCACAACATACTAACCACCTCCCCCCATCACAGTAACCCTCGCCCACCTCCAAGCCTGCGGCACCCTCTCCACCACCCCCGGCACCGCCCTCGTCCTCAAACGCCGCCTCTCCAAACTCAACCTCACCCACATCCACGCCCTCTTCGCCACCCGCACCCTCGCCTTCTCCACCACCCTCATCATGCTCATCTGGGCGTTCATCGGCCTCGGGTACCCCCTGTACAACGCCTTCCTGCCCTACATCCAAGCCACACGGGGCGCGCAATTCGGGGACGGCTCCACCTACCTCACCTACCGCAACTCCCTGATCATTTCCGTGCTCGGCATCCCAGGTGCTCTGCTCGGCGGCCTCCTAGTCGAAATCCCGCGCTTCGGCCGCAAAGGCACGCTTGCGCTTTCCACCGTCGCCACGGGTGCGTTTCTGTATGCGTCGACGACCGCGCTGGATTCTGCGGCCCTGCTGGGTTGGAATTGCGCGTTTAATTTTACGAGTAATATTATGTATGCGGTGCTGTATGCGTATACGCCCGAGATCTCCCCGACGAAGGATAGGGGCACGGGGAATGCGTTGACGGCGTGTAGTAATCGGATTTTTGGGATTATGGCTGTGAGTTCTTTTTTTCCCCCGGCTTACTGTTTGTTTGCCATGTGCCTGAGCTGGGAAGTTATGTACAGAGGTGTTGTTTATGTTGTATCGATACTGACTATTGTTAATAGCCTATCATCGCCATGTTCGCGAATCTGGAAACGTCAGCTCCGGTCTACACTAGCGGAGCACTGTTCATTGTTGCTGGGCTTTTGGTCATCATTCTCCCTTTCGAGTCACAGGGAAAAGCAAGTTTATGATTGNAGTNANTTCAATCATAAACTTGCTTTTCCCTGTGACTCGAAAGGGAGAATGATGACCAAAAGCCCAGCAACAATGAACAGTGCTCCGCTAGTGTAGACCGGAGCTGACGTTTCCAGATTCGCGAACATGGCGATGATAGGCTATTAACAATAGTCAGTATCGATACAACATAAACAACACCTCTGTACATAACTTCCCAGCTCAGGCACATGGCAAACAAACAGTAAGCCGGGGGAAAAAAAGAACTCACAGCCATAATCCCAAAAATCCGATTACTACACGCCGTCAACGCATTCCCCGTGCCCCTATCCTTCGTCGGGGAGATCTCGGGCGTATACGCATACAGCACCGCATACATAATATTACTCGTAAAATTAAACGCGCAATTCCAACCCAGCAGGGCCGCAGAATCCAGCGCGGTCGTCGACGCATACAGAAACGCACCCGTGGCGACGGTGGAAAGCGCAAGCGTGCCTTTGCGGCCGAAGCGCGGGATTTCGACTAGGAGGCCGCCGAGCAGAGCACCTGGGATGCCGAGCACGGAAATGATCAGGGAGTTGCGGTAGGTGAGGTAGGTGGAGCCGTCCCCGAATTGCGCGCCCCGTGTGGCTTGGATGTAGGGCAGGAAGGCGTTGTACAGGGGGTACCCGAGGCCGATGAACGCCCAGATGAGCATGATGAGGGTGGTGGAGAAGGCGAGGGTGCGGGTGGCGAAGAGGGCGTGGATGTGGGTGAGGTTGAGTTTGGAGAGGCGGCGTTTGAGGACGAGGGCGGTGCCGGGGGTGGTGGAGAGGGTGCCGCAGGCTTGGAGGTGGGCGAGGGTTACTGTGATGGGGGGAGGTGGTTAGTATGTTGTGATGGGGAATGAGAGGGGAGACGCACGGGTTGATTCTTTTCCGTTGCGGCGCGCGACTTCGTGGATTACTTTTACGGCTTCTTCGTCTCGTCCTTTGCCCATTAGATATTTTGGTGACTCGAAGATGGTGAAGAGAACAAATCGGATGAAGAACTCGATCAGAGAGATGCTTCCCATGGCAATGAGAAAGTATCTCCATCCCATGTTGTCTGATCGATGACACACGGTATCCTCCTGGCACGTGAAGTTTCCCAGAAGTGGCCAAGCGACCAAATTCGCAATGACCTGTGCAATAGCCCAATCGATGGATAATACAGTAAGAAGATACTGATGCGAGCCGGGGAGAAATTCAAGAAAGACCTAAGAATGTATCAGCATGGAAAGTAAAGTCGTGCAATCTGACGGGAACAATACGGCAGAATCCACGGGGAGATTTCCTCCCACACCAAAACTCCATAATGCAGCAAAACATCCAATTGCAGCAAAATTAGGAGATCCTGCTGCGATCATACCGAAAACCGCCGTGATACCGAGGGTGACGTTGAATGCTAGTCGTCGACCGAAGATGTCGCAGCCGAAACCCCAGAACATCGCACCGGCGAGAAGGCCAATGTTTTGTGCGAGAGTGAGGAGAGGTGGCCGTGACGGGGAAAACTCATTGGCGACAGCAGGGACTTGGTCTGTCAGTATATGTAGATTTCAGAGAGATATTGAACAACGAGGAAGAAGTCATACAGATAAGAGAAGTAGCGATAGGCCATAGATTATCATTTGCCCAGCCAAATCCGACAACGATAAATAGTTGCCACTGATACCAGCCCATACCGATTTCTTGAATCTGTGTTGTTCATCAGTTCTCATGGTTTGCGTGATCAAATATAACATGAAGATGTCCAATTACTTACTGCCTCATTCAGAACCCGAGCCTTCGCCTCATAAACCGGATCAATAGTACCAGGAGGGATAGCCGTCACGACATTCACGCCCTCACTATCCCATCGCTCACCAGTCTCATCCACAACCGCATTCTTCGTATCCAACGAGCCATCCTGCGGCCTTATAGACCTCGACTCTTCAATGCTATTCTTACTCGCCATAACTTAGTTATTATCTTCTCGAAATCCGCAACAGTGCGTGTCGAATAGAGTCAGGCAATAAGAACTTTCCTCAACCCCACAAACCGGGAGTTAAATAATTAAGAATTCCTTGGCATGAATTCTTCACCCGTTCGTGCAGTGATGCGACAACGGGTATTGGCTATGGTGCAAGATTGAGCCCGATTGTGTAATCATGGCAGGTCCAATGATGATGGTGCTTTGCTTGGGACCGACCGACTTAGGAAGGTACTTAGTGTCGATAGAGCTGCGATTGGCCTTAGCTGCAGTGTAACTTGAGACAATTCGACTCAGAATTCTCGGCCTTGACCAGCCATGGCATTTAGAGGGACAATATGACGATTCACAAGTCGATCCCAGGTCCACTAATGAGGAAACGAAGCGGCCTAGTGTTGCTCAGCTTCATCGCTCATTCATCGTGTCGCATTTCAGGAGCCCAGCGCTGACCTCGAGGTTTCCAGCATATTTGCGGTTTTCTCGCAGATTCCAAAGGATCACTCCCCATTTGCACACGAGCATTCCAACATTGCACCACTTCCTATCGAAAATCTTCCTGTTAGAATGCGGGGCTATGAGCTTGAGATTTACATGAATCCCGTCTGAATACGTCGCCGCGAATGATTAAGTATCATCGACGAGCGTGATCGTGGGCGCCTTAGCAAAAATTCGCGCGAACGAATGAAGATGGGAGGACAAAAACGAAGCGGTTAGTGGCTCCACACAATCAAAACTCAAGGCGAACAAATTATACAAATGGGATATACGATGATTTCTGGGGGTGAGAGATATTCGTTGGATGAAGATGTTAGAGCCTCGCGACGACTCGTGGTAGAGCTGCAAGGTCGATTGGGGATATACAGGGACACATCAAGTCTAGTTTCTGGCTAGATGCTGAGGTTTCCCTATCACCGCAAGCTGATCTAGGATCAGAGAACTCTCAATCAAGGGAGTAACATACCCTTCGTCGACCTGGTCCACTCTCTGGATAGTAACAACTGCCCCTCCTTTCCTGCCGTGTCATTTTTCATTCTGGTCAGTCACCAAAGTCCATTAGATTGAACGAGAATGACTCGACTCATCAATTCTTACATGGGTTACAATATATGAGGAGTTATGAGGTTACGCCCGTAACATATTGAACTGATGTCCAAAGAAAGTCGGTGCGTAAAGTTACGGCCGTATGTGTATACCGTTGTATCACTCAGACCAGTTGTTGCGCATTTATCCGCCAATCCTGCAGATATTATTCACTGAGCACCCTCTTCTCCTTGAGATCTTTTTATTCTTAATTATTTGAATATGTTCCGGGACAGTTGTATGTCCGATTGTCGGAAGCGTGAGCATCTCCATTTTTGATGTTTCGAGATGCGTATACTTGTCATCCATATTCACATATAAAGCGTCACATCTTGCCAACTTCTCTTTGGAGTCAAACAGAGAGTAATGACTGAGCTTTCGGAAAACGCCCATGGAAGAAACACGAAACCCACTCCAGTCCAACATGGAGGAGGTTCGGATTCCGAGATCACGGCTTATTCTTTTATGTGTTAGGTAACTCACTCTTCCCACACTTGCTTCAACTTACAAAGCAGCGTTAACATTAGCATGCTAGTGTCTGTATCGGCCTCTTCCTCTCCCTCTTGGACACAAGCATAGTAGCGACTGCTCTTTTTACCATCGGTGAAGATTTCCATGCCTTAACGTCTGTCAACTGGGTAGCACTCGCATATACCCTTTCCTATCTTGGTTGTTCCGTATTGTTCGCCCGAATCGCAGACATCATCGGACGACGAAATGCTTACATAGCGGCGTTCGTTATATTCTTCGCCTTTTCCTTAGGCTGCGGGTTCGCTCAATCTCTAAATCAGCTTATAGCATGCAGGGCATTGCAAGGAATTGGTGGCTCAGGTCTATACTCTCTCACTATGGTCATATTACCTGAGATAAGTCCTCCTCGGATGACAAAGTGGATTGGAGGCCTGGCTGGAGCTGTAGTTGCTATGTCTGGTGTTCTTGGGCCGGTTCTTGGTGGTGTGATTACCCATTATACGAGTTGGAGATGGATATTCTGGATAAAGTAATATATGGAGATGCAGGTCCAGGCTTAAGTCTAAGCATTAACGATCAAAATAGTGCACCGATCGGAATTGTACCGATGATAGTCTTTTATTTGGCTTGGCCGAATTCGAATCAGCTTCGTCCAATTGACCGTCGACCTCTACGTCAACTGGACGTTGTGAGTTCCTCTCTACTCATTTTGGCATCAGTTCTCGTGGTCTTTTCTTTCCAGCAAGCAGGGATGAAGGCAAACTCGTGGAGAGAGGCCATATTTCTAGCTCCACTCTTGGTGGGTTGTCTTTGTTGGATTCTTCTCTTCTGCTGGGAATACAGAGTTTCCCGGCGTTGCGCAGAGACTCTTGCTACCATGCTTCCATTTCGATTGCTGCGACGACGCTTCTATCTTTTCGGTGCCACAACTACTCTTCTCATGGGGTTTCCATACTTTATGGTCATCTACAATCTTCCACTTCGATTCCAGGTTGTAAACGGACGGAGCGCTCTCTCGGCCGGATTAGGTTTACTACCTATGCTAGGAGCAACAGCAGTGGCGAGTTTCTTAGGTGGCATCATTAATGGTAAGCGGAACAACACATGCCAAACACTATTTTCTGGTGCCTACTTTATGTTGCTTGGAGTTACGCTCCTGACAACTTTGTCAAATACTGCCGATGTGCAGCATAACACGTATGGATATCTTGTCCTGGTTTGATTTGGATTTGGACTTACCGTATCCACGGTATCGATATTATCACTCATTGAGTCAAGTAAAAGAGATCATGGTCCGTACTCAATCCTAACCAATCCCACCGGCCGCGTCTTACTTACTCTCCCGCAGCTGTAGCCCAAGGAATCACCTCCCAAGCGCGCATCTTCGGCGGCAGCATTGGGATTGCAGCCTCCCCCGCCATGCTAGGCTCAACCCAGCGACGAGAACTTGCCGGAATCATCAGTCCAGAACAACTCGGCTCATTGCAATCCGTCGCCGCGTCGTTCACCTCTGCACAGAGCGAAGCAGTGCGCCAAGCCTATTCAGATGCCTTCCACAGAGATATGAAAGTCTGCGCTATCGTGGCAGGTGCATGCGTTCTAGTTGCTTTAGGGACGTATCAGCGCAATCCGCTAACGGTGGAAGAGAGGGCTATCGAACAAAAAGCGGAGGAGGAAGAGCGAAAAGTGAACGCGGGTGTGGTAGTGGAGAAAGCATCGCCACACCAGATCTGATATGGAGCTGGGTCGTGTGTGGGTGAGTGGCTGTATGTATGTGTGTTGTGTGTGTTCTAGACATCGGACTTCCGATGATTGCTATCAACCGCAGAACTTTTTTAAAGGGTTTTGATTTTGATTTTTGACTATTTCTTGTACTGTGTATTAATTGATAAACCCGCTATCATACATCCGTCTGGGCACTCAGTATCATCTTCGACATCATCATCATTCTTCCCATATCGCGATTTATTTCGGCACTTGGAAATATATCCGCCGGCCTAAAAAGGATCGGGCCATTATCTTCCGCATCGGGAAGCTCGCAAACCCCTCCCTATCCCGGAATCGTCTTATCACCCTGCATTCATGATAGCTAGCCATATCTCTGCATCGAATTATCACACACACATAGCCAAAATTACAAACTGCTTTGCTGTTGGTCGTCATTGCAGATAGCATTTTTGTATGTGTGTACTGTGATATCAGAGATGTAAGTGTCAGTGGCGGGGAAAAAACGGCAACTGGGCGACGATTGTCCAATGGTCTGATAGGCTTCTTTATCTAATCCATTACCAATATTTTGGAAAGATGCATGAGGGGTACCTGCGTACCATTGCGTCGTGTGAGAATGGGTTGTGTGTGTATGGAGGTATATAATAGAGTGGGAAACGCAACGGTCAGTTAAGACCGCCATTCGTTGTGACCCTTTTCCATCCCCCTCATCCACGACCGCCAAAAATGGCTCCCTCAAATACCGATATCGAGATCGCCAAGGTCGATCTGGATATTCTGAACTCGAGTCCTACGACCGAGCACGGAACAATCACAGTCGATTTGAAAGATGCAGATGAAGCGCTGGCATTCCTATCAAACCATCCGCGCGCAGCAGAGGTCGCGCTCGAAGGCCAGGCGATTCTGGATGATCCGGTGCAGAATAAAAAATTGCTGCGCAAGATCGATCTTACGATTCCACCGCTGCTGGCAGCTGTGTACTTTTTGCAGTATTTGGATAAGACGACGCTTTCGTATGCGGCTGTGATGGGGATTAGGAAAGATACGCATCTGGAAGGGCAGGTATGTATGATATCTAGCTATTTGATATGTGTTGGCTAACGCCTGTAATGTAATAGGACTATTCTAATATCTCCATGCTCTTCTACATCGGCTTCGTCGTCTCCGAGTTCCCCACCCAGTACCTCGCGCAGCACATCTCCCGCCTCAGTCTCTACCTCGGCATCAACATCATCCTCTGGGGCATTGTGCTCGGCTGCCACGCAGCATGTACCTCGTATGCGGGGCTCGCCATCTGCCGCACGCTCCTCGGTGTCTTCGAGAGCTGCGTGGCTCCGATTCTGGTGCTGGTCGTCGCAATGTGGTACAAGAAGGAGGAGCAAGGCAGACGGGTGTCCTGGTTCTATGTATGCAATTCTCTCACGCAGATCTTTGGCGGGCTGTTAGCTTTTGGTGTCAGTTTTGTGAAGACCAAGTTTGCGAGTTGGAGAATCTTCTTTGTGGTGATTGGCGCTTTGACGGTGCTTATTGGTGTTTTGGTTTGTCTTTTCTTGCCGGATTCGCCGGTGAAGGCGAAGAGGTTCAGTGATGCGGAGAAGGTGGCGGCGTTGTTGAGGGTTAAGGATAATCAGAGGTATGCTCAGTGTACGCAAGTAAATATGAAATGGCTAACGGTGAAATAGTGGAACCCAAAATGCTCACTTGAAGAAAGATCAGGTCTTTGAAACATTCAAAGATGTCAGAGTCTGGGTTGTGTGTATCTGCACACTCCTCAGCTCTATTCCCAATGGTGGATTGTCCAATTTCAGCAGTATCCTCATCACCACATTTGGATATACATCCCGTGAAGCACTCGTCCTCAGTGCACCAGGTGGAGCCATCGGTGTCATCTGGGTTCTAGGTACAGGTTATCTGTCCGACAAATGGAACGATAGATCTTTGGTCATGCTGATCTGTATCATCCCCACCATCCTCGGTGCCGCCTTGATGATCGGTTTGGATCCGAACGGTATCCCGCAAAACAAAGCTGGCTTGCTCGCAGCATCTTTCATAAGCGGTACTTTTGGCGCTGCGTTTATGTTGTTGCTTGCTTGGAATGCATCGTAAGTTTAGCCTCTAGATCAGAAACCCTTAAAGCCATTATACTGACGGAACATCAAACAGGAATATTGGCGGTCACACCAAAAAAGTAACCATCAACTCTATGACTCTTGTGGCGTTCGCCGTAGGTAACATCCTCGGCACGCAGACGTTTCAACAGAAAGAACAACCGGGTTATATTTCTGGTAAGATTAGCATCATCGCAACACTAGGCGCGTTGTGCTTTATGATCATGATCTTGAGATGGTACAATGATCGTCTGAACAAGAAGAATGAGAAGATTTTGGAGGGTATGAATGAAACAGAAATCAGTCAATTGAGAGATAGGATGGCTTTTGCGGACGAAACGGATAGGAAGAATCCTTTCTTCAGGTACACGCATTAGGTGGAGGAGGATAATTTTGTATATAGTTAGCAAAATGCTTCTGGACTTTTGAAGAAGTGTGCTCTTGAGTGGTGAATGTATATTTGTGATCTTCACTAGAGCGCCCATAATTGACTTTCTCAGGGAAACAAACTTTTTGAATTACAAAAGCGACGACTCCTGAGCTAGGTTTTCAAAATACTGTACTTCGTATAGGGGCGGCAGGTGAAATAGTTAGCCCGACCCCGCAATGAGGTTGCTTTAAAGATCCCGCCCCCTGAGTGGCAACCTAATCTACGAATCCCCCTCGAAACGTGAACCACACTCTACAACAGCACAGAAAAAATCAATGCAGTGTACTCTGAATGATTAGATACGATACCGAGGAGAACGGCAGGCCTCCCTTTGGTTAAAAAAATATCCGGTTAAGTTAATAAATTGTAATCTTTACAAACAGTCTCCTGCAAGCAAGTATGCCCAGCCCAAGTACTCTGTGGTTATGTTATTTCCAGGACCCGGAAACCATGCAGTGAAGACATCACGTTGTGCATTTCCAAACTCGACTCCTTACTCTATGAAAATGTAACTACATCTTTTGATGCTTGAATATTATAGTAGAAATAGTAAATAGGTTGTAAGCCGTGAGATCTCCTTTTCCCCAGGTCTAACGTACTCCACACGTCACTATGATTTTATGTATAAAAACATAGTATCCCCAGTACCGCTGTCCTCAGCCAACCATGATATGAACATAAAGCCATGATATAAGTACATCCCCAACCTCCGACTCATTACAGCAATCCCAAACCAAAACGTAGATGGCTCGTTTTACTCCTCCATTCTCTTCATTATCCCCATTTCCGCTATCCATTCCACTGCGTATTGCCCGGCATCTCCACCGCCGCTTGTGATCCCCGATGAACGTCCAATTCTCTCGGTGGTCCAACTGGCTTATAATGGCCGTACGATGACATTGGTGTATACATGTCCTTCGCTTGCCACTGATGATCCTCTGCTGGCAGCTCAATCAAGTTTTGCTTCTTTTTCCGACGATATTTCCGCACGCCCCAAATCACAGCCCCGATGCCTATTAGAAAGAGGAGTCCGAGCGCAACACCGAGCCCGGCGCCTAGGGCTGTCATAGAAGCGCTGGGTTTCTGAGGGGCGGCACTGCTTGTTGACAGGGCTAAGCTGGCGGTGGCGGTAGATAATGAGGTGGTTGTGGGTGAGGATGTGGGTGTTGATAAAGATGTAGATGTAGATGAAGATGCAGATGTAGATGAGGCAGGGGGTAATGATGATGTCGCTGATGACGCGGATGAGGATGAGGATGAGGATGAGGATGTGGATGTGGAACCAGAGACCGGAAGCGAGACGCGAAATCCTTGAGACCAGCCCTGGAAAGTGGTGTTGTCCGCGGCGCCCAATCGGTTGTCCTTAGTCTCCTCCCATGCCAGCTGTGTCCACCCCGCTTGCGCTACCTCATTGGAGTCGACATCGTCCAGCGTTGGCTCCCACAAGACCCAGTTATTGTAGACACTTTGATTGTCTGATGAAAAGTTGGTTAGATGAAAGGGTTCCAGTCATGAAATGGAAGTAGGAACACTTGCAAGCAAGACGATAGGGCGGATATTTTTTGATTACTTTGTTCGTCTTGTTATCCGCTCTCAGGAGCCACAGGTTCAGAGGAAAATCCCCATAATTGACAGAATTGAAGGTGCGTGGAGCCCAGGTTATGTTGACGGGAGTTTTTGCTATGACAGAAGTTGGATGCTCGAAAGTCCACAACTGAGCAGCCATCCCTCTGTTGGCCAAATAACTGTTATCAACGAACCCACGATCGAACTAGCGAACGAGTGCTGTTGAATGGGAAAAGACAAACAGTGCGTGCGGACGACAGGTAGAATCCGTCATGGTGACTTCTTCTTCTGTATTATACAATCTACCCAGGACTAGCTGTTGGTGATATATCCATGATCTAAGGATTGGCCAAACCTCCACTTATTACCACGTCTCGCTGCAATCCTTCAACTTTAACCACGCCATCTCCCTGCATCAACCAGCAGGGCGTTTTCCTACACCGCGAGCATAAAATGAAACAGAGCCCGCCCAACTTAAGCGAACAGAAAGTAAGACGGTAAGATATGCAGTAAGCACACTGTGGTTAACTTATGCGCTCTAGATTCTCACGATAGAGCGCTGCATTCCCCGCTGCGATGATCCTATCCTAGACGCGATAGCTGAAAGATAATCACTATCAAAGTATTGATCGTAGCATGTGCGTGGTACGAGAGGGCGCTTAATCGGCCAGCTACCGGGTGAGAGAAAACCCGAGGCGATCAACACGATATCCCGCATCGACCAAACCTTGCGCAAATTGAGAGATTACCTGCTATATATAACCTTGTACTTTTTCCCGGATGTACTGTCGTGGTTAGGATTTACTCGCGCATTGACTATTTTAAGCCTAGCCCGCTGGCACTCCCCGGGCAATTTCCACCAAGAGTGGGCTCGAAACATACAACAAGTAATCTATTGGACATTGTAGGCGCAGCATTCGAGGAACGTTTGATTGATTGGCGCACCCACCAGCCGGCTGCCTGCTCGTGTATCTCGTTCCCTTTCTCCACGGGATATTTGTACCACCTAAGGCTGGTCCTTTGTTTCCTCTTCATCATCTACAGAGTAGAACTCTCTCCTAGGCAGTACTTTGTAAGCACGCCGTCATTACTTTCCTTTCGTTCGGAAAACAGAGCAATATCTGGATATACAACTTCGTTGTGCGATAGAGGTAGCCATGGTCACTTCGAAATTCTCTTCATACCTGGTTATTGCCTGCACAGTCACCATAGTACTACTTCTCCTATCTCTCCGCAACTATGGCCCAGCCACATCCATGCGAAGCCTTCCGATTCAGCCATCTTCCTCAGCACCCTTTTCCAGAAACAGCAATATTCACACTCTCTCGCCGAAAACATCTCTAGATACCACGTCGGAGATTGGTCGCGCGAGCAACTCAACCTTGGGGGTACGCGCTCCTCTCCTATGTTCGTTTTCTACCACTTTCTAATGTCCAATCAATCAGTTTCAAAAAGTCTTCGTGCTGGGTCTAGAGGAACGCTCGGATAAGAGAGATGCTTTCGTTTTAGCTGCATCCCTGACAGGTTTCGGAGTGGAGTTTATCGCCGGCCTAAAAGGTGATCAGCTGTCGGACAAGGCTCGCCCACCAGTAAGTACGACCACGGCGCGTTACTCGGCAAGTCAAGTCTAATACTCGCTTTTAGGGTCTGAAGCTCCTAGACGGAGCATTCGGTTCCTGGCGTACTCATATGAATGCCGTCCGTAGGTATGACTGACCGAGCCCGCAAGAACTTTGATTAGTAGGATACTGACGCTGACTTTCTTCAAGCATCATTGAAAACAACCTCGCCACTGCGTTCATCATAGAGGACGATGTAGATTGGGATATTCGTCTACTGTCTCAACTCCCTGACTTCGCCCGTGGTGTGCGCTCACTATCTGGCATCTCTCCCTCTCAATCTCAATACTCACCATATGGAGATGACTGGGACGTGCTCTGGCCCGGGCACTGTGGAGATGTCCAACCTGAGAACGACAGCCGTCGCTACGTGATCGAGAACGACGAGACAGTTGCGCCCAAAGCGCAGCAGCCGTGGTTAACGAGTCTAAAAGATCTACCCGAACATACTCGCATAGTTCACAAAGCCGGAGCACCGATCTGTTCGTTCGGCTACGCAGTATCCTATCGTGGCGCGCAGAAGATACTCATGGCACTAGCGATCAAAGGAGGTGATAATCTGGCTTTCGATAATGCTCTAGCGTTCCTCTGCCGGGACGGCTATCTGGATATGAAATGCTATTCGGTGGAGCCACAGCTATTTCAGCATCATCGTCCGGCTGGCTCGGTTAACAAAGACAGTGATATTAATGTCGGGGCTTCGGATATAGTTCGTGAGAAAGGAGTCACGGATTTTATTGATCTGAGTGCGAGAATGAATCTGGAGCAGCTGTTAACGGGATCTAAAGATTACACCAAGCAGTGGTGAATGAAGCGGGTGCCTGCCGATGAAGCGGTCACCCTTCATTCCAGTCTAGACACCACCGCCTACCTTCACACTCGCACTCACCCTCACTCCAATCACTCCGTCCGTTCGATACATTCACCGGGTCCTGGATACCCATACCCATAGACTTCTCTCATAGACCTGTACATAGTAATAGAATAACCCAATGTAGATATCTTTAAATGCCAAATGATGTCAAAAACCATTAATCAGCTTACTGTAAGATACCAGGTACCGAAGAAATCATTTCAAGTACCGAGTCGCCAAGCCTACTCGTTTGACATCAAATCCTCAGGTAATAACTTTGATCTGTGCCACGGCCGATCTGACGAGACTGACTCCAGTCATGTCTTGGATGGATGTGAGGACACGCTTCATCCTTCCTCGCTTCCTTCCGCAAATCCTCAAATCATGGATTCTTATCATCGAATACTTCTTCGGCTGTGAAGCTAGGTATATACATATATTGGTTTGTCTATATATTGGTTATATGATTACTATATGAAATTTCGAGTGCCCTCCTTCATGTTGCAACGACGAGGTAAGAATTCCGTGCCGCCGTTTCAACTCCAGAAGACCAGATAGGGAAATTCCTCCCACGGCTGGAACTCCATGCAATGGAAAGGAGTGGTATATGAACAATAAAAAAAGTTGAATAAGCTTGCTGCTTGTGAGCAAGCCATTCAGAAAGAAGCAAACTATTGCCATCAACCAACCCTATTTCTACGAGCTCTTCTTCTTCTGCTCCGCAACCAACCTCGCCACAATTTTATCCCTACGTTTTAACTTTGCATATGGCGGTTCATCCTTCGCTCCCTTCCATAGATGCACATCCTTATCCGAATGCGTAGCCTCCCAATCCAAAAGCAGCTCGATAGTACGCCAACGCTCCGCCTTGATCGCTTCATGAAGCGCAGTCCGCTTCGCTTTGCTGACGGCCTTAAAATCCGCCTTGTGCTGCAGCAGCAACCGAACTACTGACGTATAGCCAAAGGATGCAGCTCGGTGCAGAGAAGTCCGGCCATATTTCGTTGGCGGTTCCGCATTGGGGTCGGCTTTGTGATCTAGTAGGAGCCGCGCCACTCGCTCTTGGTTGTTGGACGCGGCGGTCATGAGAGGAGTTAGCTGCGCGGCGTTCTTTGCTTCGACGTTTGCGCCATTTTTGAGCAGAAGCTCGACGCATTCATGGTGGCCGAATCGGCAGGCGAGATGCAGTGGCGAATTGAGATGGGTGTTGTCCTCCGCATTCGCCGAATCTGCGGCTTTCAGTAGAGTTTCGAGGATTGTATAGTGCCCTTTCGATGCGGCACGACATAACGGGGTCAGCCCCTCCTTGTCCTTGAGAGTGGTTTTGGCTTTATGCTCCAGGAGAAGTTTGACTGTGCCACTCCAATTCTTGGTAGCAGCTACATGCAGAGCGCTACTACCGTCTTCAGACTTATATTCGATGCTTCGGACGCCTTTATCGTCTTTCATATCTGCAGATGCGCCACGTCTTAATAGCGCACAATAACCCATGCTTGACTTTGTGGATCTGATCGCCAAATGAAGCGGTGTCTCTCCTAGGTTGTTTTTCGCTGTTATCATAGATTTCTTGGCATCAAGCAGCGCTTCGATAACGTCCTTCGAGGGTTCATCTCGTCGAGCCGCATAGTGGAGTGCTGTTTCCCCGGTCTTCGTCTTGATCATGGGATCAGCACCATGCTCGAGAAGCTCGCGGATCACCTCAACTGATCCTTTCTTCGCTGCTAGATGAAGTGGTGTTTCATTGCGCTTGTTTCGTGCAGCCACGTCGACTTTCCTCCCAAGCAAATACTTCGTGATATCAAGGGATTTCTTGGGATTCAATACTGCGCAATGTAAAAATGTATCTTTGTTTATGGTCAACGCATGAGGATCGGCCGAGTAATTCTCTAGGAGTGCCACCAGTGCATGCTTGTCTCCACGGGAAGCCGCAATATGAGCAGGCGTGCTCCCGGACTCGTCTCGCGAATTAACACCAACCCCTTTCTTCACTAGAAACGCGATCATTGAAGCTTCCGCACCTTGCTTGCGGAATGCAGCACGGTGCAGTGCGCTTGCATTCTTTCCATCTAAAATATCTAATCGTGCTCCATTCGTTACCAAAAGCTTAAGTATGGACTCGGTCCCCGACTCCAAGATGTAATGCAATGCTGTTAAGCCCCTGCAATCCTTGGCGTTAACATCAACGCCGGAATCGATAAGACGTACGAAAGCTTCTTTGATGGCGATTGAATTGCGTGCGGCTTTGTGTAGAAAGCTTTCGCCTACAGTATCAACTAATGACATGTCGCGAGTTGCATTCATCAGCGATTTTAACTCTAGTATAATCGTAGGTGACGCTGAGGTGTTGTGTTGGAGCGCAATATGCAGCGCAGTTTCTCCCCGACGATTGACAGCCTTAGTATCTGCTTTGTTCTTGAGCAGTCGATCCAAAAGCCCATTTGGACGGACCGGCGCCCGTGCCGCATAATGAAGGGCTGTGTCGCCATTTTTGTCTTTAATTCTACAACTCGCGCCAGCTTTGATCAGCTTTGCCGCAATATCCTTCGTATGGTTCAGGACAGTAAGAGTAGTAGAAGAATCATGGCATGGGATAATCGCACAATGAAGAGCGGTCCGTCCCTGTTCGTCGACCTCATTGATGTTGTCTTTGCTGATTAGATCTTCGATTAATGAAACAGACAGTCGTGAATTTCGTACGGCATAACGTAGAACAGATGGAACTGCAAGCTTCGGGTTTGAACTAAGGAAGAAATGGGCGAGTTTGGTAGTATCTTTAGACTTGGATGCAACTAGATAAGACAGCGCTGTTCGCCCAGCTCCGTCAATCACATCAAGGTCTGCTTCGTCCGTGAATATCTTCAGGATTTCGGTAGAGATGTTAAGGTTCTGCACAGCTCGATGTAGACTGGTCTTCTTCAAACAATCTTGTGCTTTGAAATCAGCTCCTGCCTCTTTCAGAATTTCGATCATTTCCCTAGAGATCTTTGGTGCTTTTGCTGCATAATGAAGAACCGTAGCTTTCTCGGTATCGCGCAGATTTAGATGCAGACCCATATCTATCAGGCGCTTAACCTTTTCGATGGTGTCGACCTTCGATGTTACTGCGAGATGTAAAGCTGTTGCACCCTGATCATTCCTCGATGCTATATCGATTCCTTGTTCAATCAAATAATTGACCATGCCAGCCGTGCCATGTTTACTCACCCAATGTAACGCACTGTTACCCCCTTGCCAGGTTTCAGTTACATTGACTTTGGCACGAGTCAACATTTTCAAAGCATCTAACCGCCGACTCTCGATAGCGAGAAAGACGCCGAGTTTATCCTCCAGATTTCGCTTTTGAGACTTCTCTTTCCTTTGAAACTGACTTTTGTCGCAAACATCACTTAAACCTAACATACAGGCCGCAAAGAAAGGATCTGGAGGCGACGAAAGCATTGGTGTAATCAAGGAGTAAACCTTTGAGAATCTTTCCGCAAAATGACCTTCAGTCTTGGCACCGATCGTTGACTTCTTGTTATGAAAGGTTTGAATCCAAGTTCTCGCCCAAGTGTCGAACGTAGTACTGGGATGCTTGCGGAAGAAGAAAGTATTAGCTAGATCTCGAAGCACGTTCGTAGTGTCTTCGAGAGCATTTCCATTTTCCTCGATCTTCGGAATTTCGCTCAGGTGGCTAGGCCAGAAAACAGCCGCATACTCCCGGAAGCTCCAATTTGTGCCCTTGAACATATCACTAGAGAGACGTGGCATGGATGATTTTTCCAAAGATGCTAGACACGCTGTCGCTATCTCTTTGTGCGATTCGATCGCAGAGTATACCTTGGATCTTTTCCCGTTCTCGATTTGCTCGAGATAACCACGTATTGTAGGATGGGCCAGAATCACCCGATCGTTGCTAACGTCGATGAGGTTACTACAAAGATCAAAGATATCGACATCTGGGATTTTCGTTCCATCCGGGTTGATTGAAACCGCTTCAGTGAGAACTTTTGCTGAGAGGGGAAGTTGAGAATAAAGTAGCCATTTGTACACTCGCATAGCGACTCTCCGTGCTTCATTGCCGCTTGTATTTCTCTCCATGATTTGTGCGTAAACCTTATATAACTGTGGCTCTCCTGTCATGCGCTGCAGTTTCTGCATCTTTTCCTTGATATCGTTGGCAGTCATACCAGAGCGTCTTTTGGGGAAGAAAACCCCTAGTTGGAGCTCAATCCACTTAAACCTGAATAGAGTTAGCAGGAAAACATGATTAGTGGTACAAAGTATGATCTTACATGCCATGGCACTTATCAAAAAGTAATGCTATGAGTCTTTTTTCAATGTCGATGCGGTTTTTGCAGTCACCGCAAGTTCCTTTTGTCCTTGGTTTTTCGCAAATGTCACAGCTTTCTTCGAGGGAGAGCAATCTTAAGTCTCGGCTCTTGAAGTGTAAATCAATATAGTGCTTAATGTCACCTTCATTCGTCGTAGCATTCAGCTTTTTAGTGAGACAAGTACGTTGTGGGAACACTGACATAATCTCGGCCTTGATGCCTTCTTTCGACGACAATACAACTTTCATGGAACCTTTACGATTTGGAATGATGTTCTTGAGCGTGCGAAGAAAGGTCTGAGGATCGGTACACTCGTCGAGAGCATCGATGACAATGATTGTCTGTGTCTGCGCGCCAACGAGGACACTCATCTCCTGCTCGCATCGCTTCAGACCTAGGCTGACTGCCGGTTTTGCGCTGTATAACTTATCAATTGATGGAGCGATGGAGCCATCGGGCGTCAAGGCAAGCTGAGCTAATAAAGACCGCATTGCTTCTGTGGGACTATTTCCCCCTCGCTCTTCCGAAAAATAGAAGTAGGCAAGTTGCCGATTTAGCTGCATGTGACCGTTTTGCTCGAAATCTTCTATAACACGCGAACTAGAAAAAAACAGCGTTAGTTGTGAATCTAAGAGGGGGGTTGAATTACTGTTGAACATACATGAGAAAAGTTTTGCCCATCCCATCTTTAGAAGAGTCAGTAAAGAACTATGTGAGAATTGGTTCGAACTCACATATTCCATGCAGCCAGTACGCCGACTGAGTATCATGCTTCTCCATCCAATCTTTGACATGTTTCACAAACCAGCTACCTCGATCCCGGTATCTGTCAGAGTTTTGAACGACTTCCTTGTGGTGGCTGTCAGTTTGATGTTTGCAAATCCAACCAACCACTTTTTCGGGCTTCTTTTCCATGCTGATTCTCATCTGTTCAATGTCTTTCTGCATTATAGCCTGTAAGCTGGCGATAGACACAAACGCTGCTTGGTCAAGTGCCTGGAGACAGTCACTGTTAGCGAGTCGTATCTCATCTATGTAATCCGACCACGTGTCCAATGCGAAAGCATCTCTGAATCTTCGTTTTACAATGTGTCGATTCAGATGATGTGCCGCCGAAGCTTGGAACCGGAGAACACTGGTAAATAATTGAGTCGTGCGGGGGAAGACCAATGCTCGAAGTCCGGAAGAGGCTATGTTAATATATGTACTTTCCATGGCTGAATACAGCCTGATGATCTCCACAACTGTGTCTATGTCTTTAAGTAGCCCTTGAATACTTTTCGTAAGATTCAGACAGAGCTGGTAATATTGTCAACGATCGATCAAGACGCTTGAAGAGAAGTGGACTTAAATCGTACCGTCAAGACAATGCAAATTCCTGTCCAAGCGGATTGAGCGACGATTGGACTGGCTGCAGAAACCGGGTCCAAAACAGAAGCAAGCTGTTTCAAGACTGCCAAAAACTTTCCTATCTTATCGCTAACTGCCGAGCTCTTGCTTCTGTTACTGCGCCTTAAAAAGACCCTGGTCCTCTTTAATGTATTGTGAAAGCCAACAAGCTTATCATGATGCTTTCGGGCCTTGCCATCGTGTTGCTCCTCGACCTGATTCTTAACAGCATCATATTTCTTCGCATCATCTTCGTATTTCTCTCGAAGCTCGCGTTCCGCATCTGCCCACAGCGCTTGAAGTGGGGAGATTTTAGACTTCTTATCCTCTGTGCTGGTTAATTTGTTACTTTTCGCCATCAGGTTCTACGCATAATCAGCAAATCTCTTCATAATTCAGATCCAAACCAACGAACCTTTTTTGCTTCGGCTTAGAAGTTCCTATTTTCACGGTGTCTCCTCTTTGGTGTTCTAGCGTTGGACAAAATGGATCCGCCGCGCACCTATGTGTTGCAGATGTCGAGTATGGCCTACTTGTATAAAGTGGCCGAAACGGTTGACAATATTTCTTTTGGTATTTGGTTGTATGAACTGGGCGACAAGGAGACTTATAAGCAGTGCTATACGTATTTGAACCTCCACCGTGAATCTTACTCTGCCTCCTGTCCATGCCGGCTGACTGCTGCGCAGAATGGCATATGCTGATTGCTCCAATCATGTTGAGATGTAGTGGTATGATCTCCTGCAGCTGCAAGTATCCAGAAGTTTTCAACCTTAAAAAGGAAGCCCCCGATTACTCAGGCCAAGGCTCCGCTGCTGCGTCAGAATATCCAAAGTAAGCTGCAGCTGTGAGGGAGGCTCAGCGCTGCTACACCGCAAAGAGTGTCGGGAAAGAAAAGCCCCCAAGACTTGATACAGCATAGCAGTCAACGAAATTCACAGGGTGTAATTCTTGTTCGGCTGATACAGGGCATGCTTGTGGTGGCTTAGAACGATTTATGATGAACTTCCTCATATCGAATGCATCGTGGGCACATAAAGTGTGACTGTGGCTGGTAAGATTCCCCATGATGAATTTTCAGCCACAGCCGAATACAGACCAAGTAATCTCGCGGTTACACCTGGACAACTTTCACAAGAGCAGCCTTTTTGAAGACATCGAATCAGCTGCTGCGAATCAAGTTGGCAATGCGACAAGCTGCACATCCCGACAGGTGAAGAGCGCGTGCGATGCGGGGATAAGGAAACGATATGATAGAAATTGGAGTTTGAAACATCGGCGCGCAGACCGCATGCTGCGCATGGCCAGCAAGAGTCGCTGCTCTCTCCGCGGGGTATCGCATGAGGGTAGGTATTCTCACCATTTGTTCCATTGGACACCCTAACCGCTATCTCACAGAGCTATACCTTTCCTTTGCATCCGCAGATGCAAGCCGCAACAGTGCGACGACCCTTCCAAGTTCCAACGCTTCCTCTGCTGTCGTCCGACGATAAAATAATGGAAACCGGGCACAGTTTGACGATCTGTGTGGACGACGCGAAGTAACAATATGTCACCCAATGTTTCCGCGACACCGTCTCTAGATGATATGCGGAGTACAGGTTATCCATATATGTCGAATGGAGTCTGTGGTTGCCAGGTTGGAAGCAGTTTCCCCTCCTCTATCTGGTTATCATATGCAGCTTGAACCTTAGTGGGTATATCCGGGAACGCGAACGCGCTGTTTCTCTCCACTTTCGCTTTTCCCCTCAATGCATTGAACTTTTTTCCACAATCGATAAATCTTACGAAGCAAGGTCCCACTCACATAGCCAGAGTGCTGAATTCTGCATATGTAGCATGCAAATTTGTCGAATCATTTTACCAGCAATATACTTCCGTACTTTTGAACCATTTGGGCTGCCCCGCTTCCCCTCTCCATCGTTACAACGTCACATTTTTCTGTCTTTCTAAGTACATCGAAAGCTCAAGAATATGGAGATTTAGGTCATTGCACGGGACTGCCACCCGCTACCTGGCTATATATCTAGGTAGCGACCTGGTCGACCAGTGGCCCAGCGACCGGCGCCCGGCGACCGACCGTGCTTTAGTCAAACGGGCGCGTGAGAGATCCTTGCAAAATATGCCTATACAGATTTTACACTTCATCTATCATATTTTCCCCATTTCCAATCCAATCTCCTTTCCTGGCAAGTTGATTTTTTTCTAATGAGCTTCATTTGATTTCCAATCTCTGAGATTGGCTTGCCCAGTGAACTATATTGTTATTAGCATACTTAACTTCCTACCATCCATCATTACTGTTTCCGAGCGGGATCGGTGCCGAAATCTTCAAGGGTTGCCGAATCCTACTTTTTCGACACATATCATACCAGCAAAAATTCTCCAGATTCTAGTCGACACTCGGCAGATCTTTTCACATTATGGCCCTTTCTCCAATTGCTGCGAAAGCTTTGGCGAAAGCAGAAGCGGTATGTTTACCCCTACCTTCCTATCATTAGCTGTTCTACCCCCACAACCGTCGTGGTGTTAACGCCTTTGCAAATCTAGAGCTGCTATATCCTTTATGGCTCGGGTTATTTCTCGGAGGAAGAATGGACCAGGCTCGACCTATTGCTCCATAAGGGCAAACATGTCTTCGAAGATGGACCCTCTCAGCCCGCCTCGAATCACGTCTACGTCCCAACAAATGAAGAAACGATGGCAGATACGCGGAAGCAGACGGTGTCCAGCAACCATACCGAGGAGCTCCTCTTGGTTTTTGACGACGTGGTGGAAGAGGTACCAGTGGCGCATGCTCCGGTTAAGCGGGTTGGTTCATCCTCGCAAAACTTTGACCAGAACGACAAGACCATGTCGGAGTTGGAGATAGCTTCACCTATGTCGGCCAATTCCGAGGAGCCAGCGAATACGTTTAGTCCAGTCGAGTCCTCTGATAGCAGTGCATCTTCGGTCACCTACGAAGTGCCTAAAGGAAACGATTTTGTTAGGTCTGCGAGCGTCGATGCTGTCCATACAACGGAGAGCGGACCAATGTCAAGGCCCAAAAATGGGTTGGCCACAGCACCCGTCTCACAACCGGACAAAGCTTCTCAACGTGGCCCAAAGCCGGGCTTGCCACCCGGAGTGACTTTAGAGCAGCTTGAGTTAGCGAAGAGTTTTATGGGCGGCGTGGCTAAAAAATACGTAGCAAGTCCCTCTCCGCAACATCCGTCCGCAAAGAAGACAACAAGTGCAAAGCAAGAGTCAGAGCGAATTGATTGGGCAACTGAAGTCAATGAGGCTGCAGCACGAGATGAACTTCCGTCTAGGCCGCGTAGTGTTCTTTCTTCTGCTCCTTCTGCTCCTTCTGCAAGCAGTGGATCAAAAGCTCGTGCCGGTCTTTCTACTGCTGAGAATTTGCGGCGCATTGAACTTTTCACCAAAACCTTTGGCAGGGGGCCAAAATCTATTGCTGACTATTATCAGCCAAATAATCCAGAATTCATGCCTTCGTGGTTAAAGCCCTCGACTGATACGACATCGCCGCGTAAGGGTGCGCCAGGTGCACCTACTTCTCCGGCGGCTTTCCACGCGCGGTCTGCTAGTTCTCTTGGTCAAAACAAGTCTTCCAACAGCGGAGGCCCGCAGCGTCATGTTCCCTCATTCAAGATTAATGCTGGCTCAGTCTATGTGGCTAGAGAGAGCCACAGCGATGTGAATAGTTTAGCTAACCTTGTCTTTGATACCGGGGACAAAATTAGAATTTCTAAGTATGTTTCAGGCAATCTGTGGCGAGGAGAAAACCTTAGAACGAAGATGACTGGTCATGTCCACAAAGCAGCCCTCAAAGAGGACAGCGTTAGTGCGAGTAGAAATGTGCCACAGGTTAAACCTGCTTCGGTTCAGAATTTGGTTGATGACATTGAGGAGACAAATGCAGCTCAATGGGAGGTTGATGCTGATGTTGTCGTGTCCACTGATCGTGCACAGCTTAAAGTCGGGGGAAAGTCTAGTCATGAGGAGCCTCCGGTTTTCCCTGGTATCAAAGAGGAGACTCGGGTTGAAGTCGAAAAGCTCTGGGATGAAAAGGTTAGTCCTTCGGTGTCCGATAGCGCACTGACCTCCTCTGCCTGCCATACATGAAATGCTGAAATGCTGAAATGTTGAAATGCTCATATGCTGCAAATCCCGGCTCTGTGCTCTCTTCTATGCATAAAGTTTGAATGAAGAACAGCGCTAGGAAGTTAGTGTTCCTCCAGTAGTTGCGTTCACTTTAATGATTCCACAAATTGTGCTAGGTGGAGGCTAGTACTTCCCCAATAAATGAGCCCACAACTGCCCTGCAGCCTGAGTCACTCCTCCCCCCCAGTTCCGGACTACTTCAACCGTCTGGGTGCCTTCCCGCCTTCCCACCTTCGCACTTACCCCAAGCCACTTCCCCACATGAGCTGCTCACCGTTTTGCGCAACAAGTCATCATTTTCGTATTAACCAATTATACTAACCGAATCACCTTGATTAATAGTTCACGCGAATAATCACCAGAAATCAGACGACTGATTCCAGCGACAATTCGGTTGCTTCCTTTGAGACCGCCGAAATGGCTAGGCGTCGACGGAATCAGATTAAGTATACTTCACCTCATCGACTGGTTGTTCCTAAGACAGAAGTTTGCTGGTATATCAC
>LLKJ01003502.1:0-35130 GCA_002242865.1 Clarireedia sp. CPB17
CCCTAACCCCTCAAACTCACTCCGGCACATACCTTCCCACTTCCGCCCAAAACTCACACCTCTGGCCCCTCCCATCCTCCCACACATACGCATCCACTATCTCCAAATCCGCTCTCAACCCAGGTCCCGCGGCCTGTGTTACATTGAAACTCCAGCGCCCCGAACTCGTGAACAGAACTTGCGTCTCGTGGCCGCCTGTGACGTTGAGCTTGAGCATTCTGTATGCCTCTTCTCCAGTCGTGTTCGTCCCATTAGTCCTCCATAAAGGCCAGACCCCCGTTTCTGCCGCGTGGTACTCGTCGGTGGTTTCTGTGTTGTTTTCTGCGGCAATGATGCTGCTGATCGCAGCCTCAGATAACGTCGGATCATCGTCTATGATAAAATTTCCCCAGATCCGCTGCACAGCAGCGCTAAAGCCCGCTGACAACGTCCCTTGCCCTAAAGCCTCCCTATTGCCGGCCAGATACGCATCATAATCTGCTCCGTGCTGTGCGGGCGGAACATCATATTCGTATTTCCACGCTTGGCCTCCAGGGAGCAGAGAAAATGCAGTGGCGCTCCAGTAGGAGGGACATACGAAGGTCGTTTCGGCGTAGAGGTTGTTGGCGCGCTGTTGTTGGCCGGTGGCAAAGACGGATTGGTTGAGTGCGGAGGGGCCTCGGTTGCCGAGGGTGCTGAAGCGTAAGCCGGAGGTGGTGGGAAGAATGGAGTAGAGGGTGCGAAGAGCGCTGAGAATGGAGGGGGGCATAAGGGGGAAGAGAGTACCTGTGTAAGTGTTGAAGGCGAGGGTGGTGGTTATGTTTTGTGGGACAAAGAGGGGTCCTTCATTTGCGTTGTTCTGGGTGCGTGAATGAGTAAGAAGTCGAATGTGCGAAAGGGGGTGGAAGAACGTACACCAGACAACATCCTCAGGCCATTTACTCTACCGGCCAAAAGCTGTTCACTAGGTCTTGATACCACAAACTCCCCATCAGTCACAGGCAAGAATCCCCACTGTCCATACTCCCCACTTGCAGAAAGATACGTACTCGCGTTCTGCAATGTGACTGTATCTTTCCCTACCAAGCACTTGAAAACACTTCCATTTCCATTCCCATTCTCACACCCCACTGCCCCCACGAACCTCCTCCATCCCTTCTCTGGCATCAGGCCATCATAATCATACTGCATAGGCAGATACGGACTAGCCACAATTGCATTATTCCACAGTCTCGTGCCGACGGTCCCATTATACGCCATGGCCATCAACATAACCGCACCAGCACCTGCCGACTCCCCCGCGATTGTCACACGCCTAGGGTCGCCCCCGAATTTTGAGATGTGTGTTTGCGTCCATTCGAGCGCAAAATACATGTCATGGAGCCCGGCATTGGCGATCCCACCAGAGGAGACTAAGGAAGACGAGGAGAGGAAACCGAAGGCGCCAAGGCGGTATTGGATTACGACTACGATGAAGCGATTTGAGTTGGTTAGGAGGAGGGGAGAAAAGTCGAAGTTGCCTTGGCCCGTGCCGTATCCGCCTCCATCTGGGGGTTACGGGTCTGAGTTAGTTGGATGTGGGTAGAGCTGTCGCTCATCTTGATGGAGGGGAATATGAGGGGACGTACGGATCCAGAACATAACTGGTAGGTTGAAGGCATTTGGGGGGGCCCATACGTTCAAATATAGGCAGTCTTCAGTGCCAAGACCAGATCTAGTGAAGTTATAATTGGAAGCCCTGGGATCATTAGCTTGTGATCTTCTGGTGGTTAAGGCATGGGAGTATACAATGGTGTATCGCCACTTTGAGGACATCGCGGAGGATATGCATTTGTTAGGGTAGTTAATGTTCGGTTTGTAACCGGTGCTTGAGGTTTTTGCCAGCGTAGATTTCCTGTTGGAGGTGCTGCATAGCGGATTCTTTTTTCTGTTAGAACCTGTTCCTATGGATAATAGTTTGATGTATTCACCCTTTGAAGACGTTGAGTTTGGAAGTCGTGTTGTAATATCCTTTATATATGCCATATCCGAGGTCGACTACTAAGGATGATGTATTGCTGCTTTGTCGTGTCTCGTGCTGGAAGACAAGACTGGTAGCTGTGACTGTCGAGCAAGATAAAAGTACTATGCTGAGTTTAAAGATGAGTGAACGGAAGAACAGCATTTTTGAATAAGAGATGGAACAACAACACTACATACGGGTGTGTGGGAATCGAAGAACACAACAGATTGAATGGAGCTCCCTACATACGCTTTATATTTTCAATATGGATGACTAGTATCCATCCCAGCAAGAAGCTAAAAGGCTGCAGCCATGATGTTGACGATTTCATTGCTCAAGGAGAGCGGCAGAACTCGTGATCGACAACGAATGCATCGAACTGTGATGCAATTCCGGAAATTCAGTCGTTCTGAGCAAAGATTCGGGCTTGTATATGCCGAGAAATTGGTGGGGCAAGCTACTGCAGGTCCCTGGCAAATGCGGGGTACGCGGGAAAGAGAATTGTCTCGACCGCGAAACAACTTGCTTAGGATATCCCATATATCTGCATCTGCCATATATGAATGGGAAATGTAGATAGATGGGAGGTCTCACGTACGTACCACATCCTTGTTTCCTAACTAGGCAATAGTGAGGCAAGCCATGCAGGCGCCACCAACCTCGCCGGCGTATTGGTGCTACCCCAACCTCACCAGCTCTCACCAATTATCTCTTGTTTCATCCATTATATAATGGGAATAAGAGTTATCGAGGCAGTGCTGAGGAGATTGGGTAGCACCAGTGAGGTTGGATGGCGCCGGCGAGGTTGGGTGGCGCCGGCGAGGTTGGGTGGCGCCGGCGAGGTTGGGTGGCGCTGGTATGGCTTTTTTCAACTCCGCTTTATGCTTCCGATAGACATATCGTAAAATTAAAATTAATGAAGCTCTTCCAAATGCCTATATGGCTTCCCCTATACATATGGTAAATGTAGGCATATGGGAGGTTCCAATTACTGTTGTCGAACGAATATATTAGACAACTCCAAACATTGTAATCTTTCCATTATCCAAATATCTTTCCAGCATTGTTGTTGGCCTGTGGTTCCTGCACGGAGGGACATCGTACCAATCTCATTAGTCAGTAGGGCCACAGATAATCACATAGAAGCAAACAATCAAAAGCATTGTAGCAGTATCGCCAAGTGAGTATCCAACTCAGACCTAGACAATCACGTTTAGAAAACAATCATACCCACACTAAGCCATCAGATGAACTTACAACCAACCCACTGGTTCTATTTCTGAACTATTCTTTTCATTCCTTCATATACAACTTCGAATGCGCTAACTGTCCTCTCCAATAAGCCATAGATATGAATAATCACACCATTATCCGCCTTCACCTCTTCCATATCCTTCATCTATCCCATAACTTGTAGGGGTATTGTCTAAGGTATGAGCAGTAGTGCCACAGTCCTTGCAGAAGGGTTCTGGAGAGTAACGCTTGGTATGGCCCTTCTTCTGGCATCGGCGACATGTCGAATTGGCAGATGGTTCTGGAGGAAGAGTGGTCCGGTCTTTAGATCAGGACATTCGCTGTAAGAATGGTCAAGTCCCAATTTTGTCCTTGGAGGAGACCAATTCAATTAATGAAACTGGGTTTTAGAGCTGCGGAAATAGTGCGAACAAGAGCATCCGTCTTTTCAATAAAATGAAAAGCCAGTTGGGACAAAGAGGATGTTGAGCTCTATCTGATTGATCATAGGATGGTTGAGGGAAGTCTCCCAGAGAACATTTCGACTTCACTGAACCTCTTCTTTGCTTCTTCGTCGTTCTGTAGCTCTGACCACATGAACTTGCGCAGATTAGAGTGAAGTATCTGATGTACATCATTTATCTTGTAGACGGCATTGCTTATTGGTTCTATGAGCCAAGTCGTTGAGATGTTTCTCAGCTTCGCCGATGAAAGCTTTGGTGACTGACCCCATCAGATACTTCAAATTTGCTGTGGAAGACAAGAGGAACAATTTTGGACTTGACAAGCTCCACTTCAGCTTTCTGTGGAAGCATTCTGATGACTACACGAGGTTTCGATGATTTCGATAGAATATCTACGAGCCCACTTGCTGCAGGGTCGAGCAAATACCAGCAACCACTAGAGATGTTAGCAATTGAGATTGGATTGCGTTGAATACTTACGATCAGGATGGGACTTACGATCTTTTTATCCTTGCTCAGAGTAATGTGGTCTCATGAAGGATGTGAAGACATTCGAGGTTTCGGGAATGGGTATTGTATTCGGGCCAGGAACGATCGTGCGCAATGTATAGAATTGAGGAGACGAAGGAACTTGAGGTTTAACAATCACTTAGTAATAACTTGTAACTGTTAGTTATTAATTGTCGCATTTTTTCAATCGATCTAGCCGCAGCTTGACTTACGGTCGGATCTTAATGATGCTTCATGGCGGTTGGATTCAAGATTTTCGCATACACATGATTTTGCGTTGTAGCCAGTGAGATCGGCGTGTGCAGTAAGACCAGCAGGAAAACAGTTATAAAGCCTGATGAAACCGATCAGTATGTTGCAGAAAGTGTTTCCTGGGCTGGAGAATTAGTTTACTCACAGAAAGAATGGAAAGTTCGGGGGAGGTTCGTTTGGCAGATTTGACCATGTTCTTTTGAACAGCGGGAGGGTCTCGACTTCGTTGATTGACCAGTTCAGCCATAATGACTGTAGATTGATGGAACTATGGTGTAGATACAATATCAGAGCGGGAGTGGGACTTTTGAAGTAGAATAGTTGATTGAGGAGAGTTGGAAAGTTGAAGAATTTTGATTGTGGGAGTTCTGGAAGATCTTTGGAAAGGGTAGCGAAAAGGGAGGTGGAAAGTGAAAATTGAATAGGGAAGGGAAAAGTGGATAGTGCAGTGAAAGTGGCCTGAAATGAGTAAAGTATGATTATACAAGGGAGAAGACAATTGAATATCAGGAAATGGACGTTTCTTACATTGGCAAGAGTTGATAAACGGTCGAAGACTGGGAGTTGAAGAAGGGCATTCAGTAACGAGGAGCTACAAAGTAGGCTGGGACTGAGGCGGTCTTTCAGTAGGCACAGAAAGAGCATTATCCTCCTCGATATCATTGCTATCCTTCTCTAGTTCCTCATCACTGATTGCTTCATCCTCCTCCGCCCAATCCTCTGCGAACTGTTTTGCCTCATGCTCATCAAAAACACCTGTAGTCCTTAGACCAGACGCTTCCAAAGCTTGTCTCAACCAATCCACGTCATACCTGCCGTAGGCTCCATCCTCTTTAAATGCGGCAGCAGTCGTAGCTAGCTCTTCACTCGTCATGTACTCAAATGGATATATTTCGCCTTCGCCTGTGATGGTTTCTTTGGTCCGTGGATGTAAAAGAACGCCCTGTCCATAATCAGCGACGAGCCTGTAATGAGATGGTATGACCCGACCTTGATATTTGAATGCTCCTTGAAAATTGGCGATTTGATATCAGAGAGTAATGTGTCGACATCGTCGTACATATCAGCTTTTCCCCTCTTACGTGCACCACCCACAGCACCACCCACAGCACCACCTCGTCTTCTCTTTGGACCGCCTCCACTAAGACGGACCTTCTCAGTACATAAAGAAGAACTCGTCGTTGGCTTGCCATTAGCATTGATCGTGTTACTTTTTGGACGTGCTTTCTCGGGGGGGCAGCCTGGAGTGTTGTAAGGGGTGGGAATGTATGATTTAGCGGAGCAGGAAGAAATCTTGTAATGACCATGCAAAGGAGTGCCCGAGCTCCGATTTGGAGCAGCTGAGACTATCTGTAGTAAACATTGGTTAAAATTGTATACACGTGACTGAAGTATGACTTACAGTTTGAAATGGCATTTCCTTTGAGAACATGCTCTCCATATCCATTACATTGTTATGCGTCGTAGATGATGGCTTAGAGATTGGGATAGGTGCCGATGTTATTGCTAATTGGTTTCCATTATGCTCCCCAGCTCCTGACACAGCTGCTAGAATCGGAGAGGTGGGGGGAGCCGACGCGCGAGGAGGACTGTTATTGTCGATAGCCATTTTGGTAGATTCCAGATGGAGAAGCGCAAAGACTGGCAGTCTCCCAAGACGACAGATCGCAAAATGAGAGTAGAACGATAGACTTTCAGATAGGAAATATTCAAGCAGTGAACTAAATAACGAGTGGAGCGCCCACCGAAGTGGTTTGCTCAAGACATACAAACATTCTAGCCTTGCAGCAGAAGGAAAGGTGAAGTGATAGCCTCGTGCTTGTTCCGGCATGGCGTCATACTACCTTCGGCAATATATTTCTCCGGACAAGGTCTAGAACTAGGATCATGAATTATCTGGTCTGCTAACTTAACAGCTTTCGCATTTATTGGGAGAGCCACCGAGAGCTTTCGACCCTTCGTTTCTTCCACGACTACAATTACTTTTGAATAATTCACACCACGGAATCTGAAGTCGTATTACGATTGACCACAATTGTACCCAAACTTTCCCGTTCTCGAAACAGCAACAACACCGCCAATAACATCCTAGACAAACGGAGGAGCGCAACACAGAAAGAGCCAGGATGATTAAGTCGACGCAGATTGCTAGGCTGGATGGTAACATATGCTCAAAAATCCCGGATATAAAATCAGAGCTAACGTCTACTCAAGGCCTTATGCTGTGCGCTTCAGTCGACGATGAACAGGTGTGCAAAACCGAACTTGGTTGGAGATGTTGAGCTAACATGAGACTTCCCAGACTGAATCCTCGCTCGCCGAAATTAAGTCGCAAGTCAAGATGGTGCTCAGGAAGATCGACCGAAACTCTGCGGATCAGGCGACCCTCGATAGCGGACCATACACTTTACAGTAAGCTGAAATTTTCTACTTTCTTTGGGCCTGAATGGAACTGCTGCTACCTCTCGGGGGCTGTCAGTCTCGCAGATTGGAGTGCAGGCTTCCGCGCATAGCTTCAAGTGTGCTCCTACGTCTACATTGTGACTCGGTAGTGAACACGGAAATAGAAGGTGTTCATGCATTGTCGGAAGCTCTGGTATTCGTCTGGTGTGCAGAGGAGGGAAGCTCACATTACCGCCCTTTCTCTGTAGCATCTTGCTTTTCCCATTCTTCATTCTCTAGCCGCATTTTTTGTTTCCCTTTTTTGCTACCAACTTTACAAGACTCCAATATCTAGTATCGGCGCGTTCCTCGCTAACAAACTTACCATAGCTATATGATATCTAACGATATCGTCTTTCTCTGCATCTGTGAGCGTTCATATCCTCGGAAGCTTGCATTCACATATCTCTCCGACCTCTCCACCGAATTCAATACTACCTATCCCGCGACACAAGTACATTCACCAACGCTACGTCCATACGCCTTCATGGATTTCGATACTTTCATCTCAAGGACAAAAGCCACATACTCCGACACTCGAGCGACACAGAATTTGGATAAGCTGAACGACGAGCTTCGGGATGTCACCAAAGTAATGACGAAGAATATAGAAGATCTTCTTTACAGAGGAGACAGTTTGGAACGTATGGGTGAAGTGAGCAGCAGATTAAGGGAGGACAGCAAGAAATATCGCAAAGCTGCTGTGAGGATAAACTGGGAACTCATGCTGAAACAGTATGGACCAGTCGGCGGACTTGGACTCATAATGATCATTTTCATCTGGTGGAGGTTTTTCTGAATAATGTTGTAGTCAAATGGTACCTGGAAGAGTAAAAATGGGGAAATATTGGCGTTGTGATAAGGAGGAGTTTTTTTCTGAGCAGCAGCAGCTTTCGCATCATGTAGAATGATTCCCAATGCATCGCAAATTTCATGCATGTCAAGTCATATATTTTCTGATGGGTCCTCATGGCCTTTGTTCTACCACAATACTGATGCACTGGAAACGGTGAATAACCTAGTCTGATCTGTTGGATTTCCGAATACTACACCGCGGGTTCTTATTTATAGGTATTTGGATACTTTTTTGATTCAACTGCAGAAGGGTGCATATATCACCTCACATGCACAGGCCCTTCGGCAGTCGTTATTATTCCACCCAATGCTGTCGTTGCTGCTTGGTGACGAGACATGTCTCTGAGGTGTGCACCAAACGAAGCCCGCCAGATTGAAAGCCAAACCAAGCGGTGAACTGTTCAACAGGGACAGACATCGCGGGGTCGTACTGTAGATTGTCTCAGACATTTCTGCGTCAGCTAAACTGTGGATAATGAAGGACCTTTGTACTGTGTTCACCACCCCGCATCTACGTTGGGCTTTGGACTTATAGGTGCCACACCTCCGGGATTTTGCCGCTATGCAACTGATGGGAGACTAGAAGCACGCATATATTAACATTTTTTGGCGATGGAGTTAGAGTATGTAGCTGCATGATGACTTGTGGTTGGGAGGTGCGGTGCAGTACCACAGTACTGTCTCGGTTGGTATTGATATCGAGCTAGGATCTACAAGATTGGACTTTGCTTGTGAATACCACACTTGTTCCCCAAGAGACGAACTGCATGACTTGGTTTCCTTGTACCGCCCAACAGAACCTTATCCCATGCCGGTTAGCATCCGAATCACTCCGTCTACTATTTTGCTTGGTCATGAAGGCTCTTGTGGTCTAACGTGTGCGGTATATCTCGCCACATTGGCACGCAAAAAGGTCTTTGACAAGGGGCAGCCGAATGAATGAATCGCAAGTCCGAGAGTCCGGCCATACGGCCAAATAGAAAGCCCTGTAAAGATAGCAAGTCTTGTTGCTTTTTGCTTTTTGCTTTTCTGCGAGCGGCACAGGGTAGATGTACGTCGCAGACGAGCTACTCAACACGACTATACCCGTCTTGTGTTCTTATACGAAAGTCTATTGCGGGATAATTGAGGCGTTTCACCGAGTAGGTCATGGATATGGTCTGTAGGTATCGGGGGCCGAGAAGGAGAGATCCATGATCATATAGGCCTGTAGTTGCGGCTCTGGCATGAAATCAGTGTGTTCACTTCGTATCGCCTCATCCGTCAGATTGAGTGTAAGCTTAGTCGGACCATGGTTCGTCTTTGAAAAAGGGCTCGAAGAGAACCTAGTCAACACGAGGCTAGCACGCTTCTTTAAAAGTTATCCATCTATCCGCGCTAAGCCGGCGTGGCAGGTGAAAGCATCAGCCCTACTCCGAAAGAATTCCCCCCTTCACCAATTGCGCCCACTTCCACCCACTCGCATCCACACCACACCCACCCCAACCCCTGAATAACATCCATCAGCGAGACAGCCTGGTCGTGCATGCGAGCCTATACCCGTTTCGGTCAATTATGCCACCGCTCGATATCTTTTCGGTCCAAAAAATATCTCACCGCTGCATGTTGGAAGTATTTCTTTTCCGCCCTTTCGCACCGCATTACATTACGTTAACCAATTCTTTCGTTGTCGGAGAAGCACAGGATCAGTAGTAGAGCAACACGAAAATCACTGCGGAAAAGGTGTTACGGGAAGAGAACCACGACACCATTTGTTACGATGCTGATCCAGAAACCTTTGATCCTCTTTATCGATGCATATGACAGCTTCTCGAACAATATCATTTCCCTGCTTGAGACGACGCTCACCGCCTCGATACGAACGGTCAAAATCGATGACCCGGTCCTATTACACTCAGACGAAGCCTTACACGAGGAATTGAAACATTATGTAGCGGTAGTTTGCGGGCCCGGGCCTGGAAATCCGGAGAATGAGAGGGATGTCGGCATCATAAGGAAAATCTGGAGTCTTGCTGACGAGCAGATGTTGCCTGTTCTGGGCATCTGCTTGGGATTCCAGAGTTTGTGCCTGGAGTTTGGGGGCGGGATTAGAAGACTAAATGGGCCACAACATGGTATGATTAGAAGAGTCGTGCATGCAGGAGAAGCAGCAGGCGTTGGGACGCAGTCTATATTTTGTGGGGTTGGTGAAATCACAGCAACTCTATACCAGAGCTTATGCGTAGATATTGGCCAGGATGACATTCTAGACGAGGAATGGAACACTATACGTTGGCAGCCAACGATACGCTGTCCTGATTTGATACCATTGGCTTGGATTGAATCTGCAGATCTCGAGGCTGAAATAGCGCGAAGTTGCGGTGTGAAAGACAACAGAGTTTTGGTCGGTGTGCGACACGCAATGAAACCCTTTTGGGCCTTGCAATATCACCCTGAGTCGGTCTGCACTAGCGATTCCAGCAAAGAAATCTTTATAAACTGGTTCAAGTCGGCTCAGCAGTGGAATCGAAGTTCTAGACAGACGGAGATTCTATACGACGGCACCATGCACGGCCAATCTGCTACACGAGTCAGCCTCCTGGAACAATTTGAAGCTTTACAAACAGTGCCTGCCTCGTCGACTAGCGATTCTTCCATCGACAACATGAAGTCTCGAAATATGTATCTGTCTAAAACGATCGACTTGCCAAAAGGTCTCGCTGTACCTGAAATTGTGGAGGCTCTACAGGATATGGGGAGGGACCACATTCTTTTGGAATCAACAAATGCAAACGAAACGTTCGCTGGCTCTGCAGACGTCAAGGGTCGATACAGTATCATTGGTCTAGACATTGACGATTGCTTGAAGTTCGAATACCGTGTCGGCGACGATTATGTTACTAAAATTCCTTCGACAACAGGAGAGCATTTGGCCCCCAATGAAGAGGTCGACTTGAAATCTTGCGGTGGAGTATGGTCGCTACTGGCACAACATTTAGAGAATGCTCAGGTTCTTGAGGGCAATGATGAGTCTCCATTCTGGGGTGGTTTCATGGGCTATACGACATATGAACTGGGTTTGGAAAGTATCGATGTCAAAATGGATCGCTCGACCATTGAGAAAAACCGACCGGATCTCTGCTTCGCGTGGGTTACTCGTAGTATTGTTATCGACCACCTCAAGAATGTCATCTACTGTCAGCAGTTGGCAGCCGCAGGTGATAGCCAAAGCGACTCGGCGTGGATGGAAGCTGTTGGTCCAAAAATTGAAAAGTTGTCTCGACCAAAAAGCCCCGTCAAGAGCCCTCGTCAGACATCTCTTAAACCTGGACAACTCGTATTACCCTGCGATCGCATCAAGGTATCCCGTCGAGAGAAGCGAGCCTGGTCCCCTGTTCGCAGTCCTGCCTCCAAGTTCTCCATGATCGTCACCCAACCCACCGCTGATTCATATGAATCGAAGGTTCGCCGCTGCCAGGACAAAATTGCGAGTGGCGATTCCTACGAGTTGTGCCTTACTGATCAAACCACCGTCACCCGTATCCGCAGTGACCCTCCCCATACAACCACTCACAACACGACTGACTCTATTCTACTGTACAATAAGACCCCTAGACCTGCTCCTGCTAAGGGTGCTTGGTCACTTTATAAGAACCTTCGCGCACGTCAACCTGCTCCTTTCGCGTCTTTCGTTCGTCTCGGTTCAGCCACTTTGGTATCAAGCTCCCCAGAACGATTCCTTCAATGGGATAACCGTCATGGAAAATGCTCGCTTCGTCCCATGAAAGGCACCGTTCGCAAAACTGAACAGGTTTCGACTCTTGCCGATGCCATTCCGCTCCTTAACGATCCCAAAGAGAAAGCCGAAAATCTCATGATTGTCGATCTTGTTCGACACGATTTACACGGTGTTTGTGGCTCTGGGAATGTTTCTTCTCCTCAGCTCATGGTTGTTGAGGAATATGCATCTGTTTTCCAAATGGTCTCAGTTATTGAAGGAACGTATCCTAAATCTACTTCTGATGATCTATCTGCCCAGCTATCTTCGCTCTCATTGAAGGAAGACAAGAAGACCAAGTACACTGGTCTCGACATTCTCGCCGCATCGCTCCCTCCTGGATCCATGACCGGAGCTCCAAAAAAACGTAGCTGCGAATTGCTTCAGGACATCGAGCACCACAAACCACGTTCTTTATACTCGGGTGTAGTAGGCTACATGGATGTCGGCGGACGAGGCGATTTCAGTGTTACCATCCGATCCATGTACAGATGGGACGACGAAGATGGCGTTATCGAAGAGGAGGAAAGAGATACCGAGAAATGGCACATCGGTGCCGGAGGAGCTGTCACTGCTCTTAGCACACCGGTTGGTGAGCGTGAGGAGATGTTGACCAAGCTTAATGGCACATTGGGAGTTTTCCGTTAAAAAAGATTTCTTACACAACGACGCGAGTCGGACTTTTACGCATTTACGATTTTTCCTTCTTCAACATATCAAACTGGGGGAGTACGATATTCTTCCGGCGTTCGCTTCTATCTTCGAGATGAGATATTTCTTGATTACTTTTTTCCACTCAGCACTTGGCGTCTTGGTATTAGTCGCGAGCTCAAATACCTCAACGTATTCTATTTATTTATTTTTACCTCACATAGAGAAAGAGGACTTTTTACGGATTTTTTTAACGAACTTTACGACATTGGGTTGGCGCTTTGTGCGAATATTCTTCTTCTTCTTTGGGTTAGGAATGGATGGGCTTGAGTTTTTATATCAAAGTCTGCATGGGACTGGTTTGGATTCGGGATATGGATATGGATAGGAATGGATTTGAAAGAGAGAAAAGCTCCGCACAATTTTAACATGTGGATGGATAGGCACATATTATCAATCAGTCAATTATAGTATTTTATAGAAAAAGAAAAAAGGGGAGATCCGCGAGGATCAGTTAGTTAGTTAGTTGTATTAGGTTAGTTTGGTGGGTGGTATAGATAGATAGATAGATAGATAGATAGGTGGGTGAATGAATGAATAGATTTCTGGATCAATAGATCAGGATTCTGAATTTGAGATGAATTGCTTTTAGATTGTGGTGGCTTGGTGCATGATGTGAATTTTGATGTGTCGTGCTCAGTAATGCGGAAGAACCGACTTGTCTTGATATGGTTGACGGCGATCCTCTACTTCCTATTCGTTCGACTTAAACGAAACAGCACGCCCCCACACCCCCATCTCCCCAACACATAAAATCCCAACACCAACACCATCATATACACCAGCTCCTCCTCGCCTCAGTCACCCATCTGTGGGTCCTGCGCGGCGTATATGGCTTCGCGGGCGCGGTGGGCGACGAGACGATGTAGATGCGAGAGGGTGGGGTGTAGGTGCTGGGGNNGGGGTGTAGGTGCTAGGGGCGGGAGCGTAAGAGCTAGAGGTGGGATCGTAAGAGTTAGAGGCGGGAGCATAAGAGCTAGATGCGGGAGCGTAGGTGGCATGACTTCCTGCCGCATTCTGACTCTGGTTGGCATAGTAGTGGCTATAAGTATTTTCAGCCACGAAAGATTGGTATTGCTGGTTGCCATTGTAGTAGGAACCGGCTTGATGTTGTTGTTGCTTTGAATAATGTTAGAAGATTAACCAAGTCTTGGAGAAGAGGAAGATTCATACCTTGGAAGCATTGGTAGAATGATAGGAGCGTTGGGAAGACATCTCGAATGGCTTCTTTGTTATTTCTGGAACTTATCGATATCTGAACGTGGAAGTGCTCAATGGGTATGGCCACGAAGTGAGGATAGAAGCAGGTAGTGTGCAGTGAGGAGTGGATGGGAGCGCCTCAATTGAGGGGAAGACTGAGACTATTTAAGAGCAGGAACAGACTGCTGAACGACTACTTACGAGAGAGGAGGGGCCGAAAGTCCCCATCATTCCTCTGAGACAACGGATTGAAGTCGCCTCGCTGCGCTCGGTCTTCAGAACTGCCTCACATCATACAAATTCGTAGTATGATGCAGGGTACTTTTGTGTATGAACGACATCTTGCATCTCTCGAAGCAGCACTTGCTGGGCCACCGCGCCACTAAAAGCAGTCTCGGCACTCTTTGACATAGAAAGAAAAGCATGATGTCGCTAGTTATGGGGACTTTTGTCCTCTAGTAGCTGGGGTTGGGTCCCAATAGCTGGAGTTGGCTCAGCCCGTGATATCCATTGGTGGTGGGCATCGGGAGAAGACCAAAGTTCCTGTGGTTTACAAAAGTCTCCTCCTGCTATTTTCAAAGCACCCTGGACACCCGACTTTGCCTTTCGATGACTGCTCTGGTAAATCCAGGTTAGTCGATGTCTAATTTGACAACAGTTCAGACAAAAGGTTACCCACCCAGAAACGCTTATGCAGGGGAACTTGTGGTTAACCTGGGAAGATGGGAAATCTTCATCTGGGAGTTAGCCATGCGCGAAAGCCATCATGCAGGGGACTTTTGTTGATTGGCTACATCAGCCGCACCCTTGTATGGGGACTTTTGTAAAGTGGAACGCAGACCACCACCTTTGTTCGGCTGCGCGCTTGTCAGAGGGACTTTTGTAAACACCCCTCAGCCTGGTCAATCCTTGAGGGGACTTTTGTTCTGGCAGCAGAATTGGTAATAAGCAGACTAGGCTGGCGACGCTGTGCTACCATGGTGATGGTACTTTTGTGTAAACTGTGTCTTACGCGTAAGGCTGCAGCTGGTCAACCACCTGTTGATTGCTCAAGATCCCATCTATTTGGGAGGTCCTCAGAAATCCATCGTCTCATGCTTCAAATCGATACCCATTCCGCAGAAATCTTGCCAGATTGAATTTTGCACGTTGATGCGAAATGGATTGTTTACCATCGTCGAGTGGTGGTGTAGACTCCACCATAACCTTAGCGTCATCTCCACCTCTTCAACCCCACACTGGAGCTGTCCCAGAGACTGGAGAATCACCTCAAAGTCAATCCCCCGTACGCAAAGGACTGTCGCACGCTGAATGGAGGCGATTGAAGCCGATCATCAAACGCCTATATATTGATGAGAATCAAAAGTTCCGAAGTGTCCAGCAATTATTCACTTCTGAGTACCAATTCACGCCAACGTACGCATTACCCTTATGCCCATCTGCTTATAAGATTCGTCTGACGGAATTCTAGAAAGCGACAGTCACCCGCAGAATTGAGAAATGGGGGTTCAGAAAGAACATCAGGAAAGAGGAGAGAGATGCCATATTGCGATCAGTCGAGGGCGCGACATCCCTTCAGACCATTCCAACAGCCAAGTTAGAGAAAATTCGAAAAAGGTATGGAAGGAAGCAACACATGCACAATTTGAGAGACGCTGACGGCGAGGAATATGGTGCAATTCTCCCTGATGTTACCTTCGCAGCTACGACGAGCGAAAATGTATCCGAGTGTACAACAGTATTCAAACCTGCATCCCACTGTTTACAGTCAACGAACATCGCTAATATGGAGACTCAAGATCCCTGGCCCTTCGACTGGAAGTCTGTAGATGCTCCAAATTCTCCAGGTCTAACTCGACTATTTAGTCAGCTCAACTTGGAGCTTTGCATCGACGTTCCGTCACTTGATTTGAACGCCAATCAATGGCTATTACCCGCGGCCGATAAGGATATGAACGTTACTGAGGTACCTTCAGATATTATACCGTGCCCGATAGAAGGAGACTTCCCTTTATATTTAACAAACTCGGGATCCTATCCGCTATGGGTGGATGCGACTGCTCCTTCCAAGTATCTTGCTTATGGGCTAGAGAACGAGATTAGCTTTTTTCCCGAGTCTTTCGGCTTCAGGAGCATATATGAAGCAAGGCTCCGTAGTCGGAAACGAAATGCACTGGTGAAAAAGCCTATGTTACATCAGCTCGAGATCAGATTAATACAACAAGAGAAAGATATGCAGGAACTTCCCCAGACTATTTCTCGTACTATGAGGGAAATTGGTTGTGCATATATGGCATCACATAGCTATTCCAAGGCAGAAAACTTCTTTCGCAAAAGCCTCAAACTCTTGGAAACAGATAGATATACCAACGAAGATCTAATCTTCGATATATCTTTGAATATCCCCAATGCTCTTTCATATCAAGGAAGATACTAAGATGCTCTTGAGCTACTTGATAACGTTCGGGCAAATATTGCAGACTACGGTGCCCATCATCCGCGCTATCTACAACTTACAAAGGTGGCAATCGACGTCCTCTCAGCAATAACACTCTACAATGGTCGACTTGACTCACTTCTCAGAGAAGCCTTGCAGATTGAGCTTGTGAACCATGGCCCATGGAGCGAACGTAGTATGCACTTCGTGCGAAAATTAGGCATGATGATCGCCAATACCTGTCAAGACCGCAATATCCGTGATCCTTTAATCAACAATATCGTGAATACGATACTTCAGCACCTTCAGATCTTGGAGCCTGATGATCCAACCTTTCCTAATATCCTTGAACCGCTAATCCTCATATACCGGGATGGTGGATTTTATGAAGAACGTAAACAACTCGTTTACTATGCCCTAAAAAGAGCACGGCTTGTCTTTGGCGAAAATAATTGGTGGACTCTTTATTTTTCTTTTTATCTTGCTGTCGAGCTGCAAAAGCAAGGCTTGCTACAAGACTGTACAAGACTCTGTCAGGACACTCTTGATAAATATGCGAAATGGTACGACAAAGTAGATGAAGTGCAGATTTTACTGATTGATTTATACGGACATACCTTGTTTGTCATGAAACAATTTGAGGAAGCCACCCTATGGTTACGGAAACTTTATGACCTGAATAGAGATCGCAGGGCGAACCTAATGTTTGCGTGTGATATTTTGGGAGCATGCTATGAATCTCAGGGACATTACGAGAATGCCATAGATCTCTATCTGTTGACTATTGCGGAGCTCGAGAAGAGAAACGAAAGCGATTCAAACATCGAACGAGTTAAAGAGTGGCTGCGCTTTTCCCAATCAAAGATTCCCGAGTCTCATGGATCTCAAGGATCTTCGAGCCAGGAATCTTCACTCAGTGATGCTGTGGAACTCGATGTCTCACAGTGGACATCGGCCGATGAGGAAACAGCAATATATCCACTCGGAAATGAGGATAGTGCCAATGAGTGTATGCCACCCCAGACAAGCCCATTTACTGAGATAGTCTATGAGAATGAAGATAGTGAGATGTGGGCATTCATAAACCTTCAGGATCTGGGCGCAGATTCGGCGTAGCATACTGGAACATTTTTGCTGTCGCGGCCGCCTGTCTCTTATTCTCCAAGCGGGGAACGCACATTCTCTTCTCCGCATACTATCACCATTGCGGTTATGAATTATGATCAGATATTCTTCTCGATCGTCTTTTATGCATGCGCTTTGTTTGACATTCGTGCGGTGTGGAAATCCTTCAACGGGAAATCTTCTTTCGTTATCTTCTTACTATCTAGGTACCTATGCAGTAGCAGTCTTTGTCTAGGAGGGGAATGCTTTGGAATGTTACCTAAACTAGAATTGGAAATCCCTTTATCTACATCGACTCCTTAGCACACCTCACAAGATCGCGTGATTTCGCTAAACACTTCTCCTTTGTGAGCACTGAAGCTAGCATCCAGTACTTGTTGGAGAAGATCAGGAGATACTGAATTTCGTGGTGTCTGATTGGAGCATCGGAGGAATCTCCGGTCGTTGGATCGGATTTTTGCACAAAGGGGATCGCGCTTTATTTCGACGACACTTATCACCACTCCAACGACGAGCTGGAAATTGAAATTGAATGTGTGAAAAACCTCCGCACTTTTTAAAAATCACACGTCTAAAGTGTTTTTACTTCCGACATTTGATTGGAACTATCTCGACCAAGGTCACTGAGCACTCTTACGAGTGACAGCACTTCTCGAAAGCAAGATTGGAGGAGAGGTGACTCGGAGGCCGAATCAACTGAGGTGCTCAACTATTGCGAAACTTCTTCATCTCTACTACAATACATACATCTATATCACATTCAAAATGGCTTTCACTTTCGATCATCTTAACACGAGTGGGAAGAAAGCGCTGGTCATTGCCCTGACCACTCTCGGCATTATCCTGTCCCATCTCACCACAGCTCTACGTGTATATGCGAAAAAGATATCTGTCGGTTACCTACAAAAAGAGGACTGGTTCATGTGTGCCGCATTGATCGCTACCTATCCTAACATGGTTATGGAGTTCTGGGGTGAGTGCCTTGATTCGTTGAAGTCGCGAAAACTATTTTCTTGGAGATATGTGCTGATTGCTTCAAGGCATAAGTGTGGGCGTTGGTTCCCATCAGAAGACTCTTACAAAGGCTGATTTGAGAGATGTGAATCTTGTAAGTAAGGTCTTGCAGAGTGAAAATCATTTACTTCGAGCTGGAGGTGGGTAATTGTGCGATTACTAACTTTGATACAGTCGGTATGGATCATTCAGAGAGGCTATCCCATTGCGATTTTCCTCGTCAAGACGTCCATTATTCTGTTCTACGTGCGACTTTTTGGTTCGTCACGCAAATTCAGAATGGTCGCATGGGCAGTCTGGATCTATACTCTTCTCTGGGCCATCGGCGCCTGGTTCGCGACGACGTTTGAATGTACTCCTGTCAACTATTTCTGGGACAAACGAGTCAAGGGACATTGTGTCAAGAATCTGCTGTCCACTATCGGTGTTCCGAATGGCGTTTTGGCCATCTTAGGAGACATATTCATTCTATGCATGCCCATTCCGATGATATTGAGGCTGCAGATGAACAGGAGGAGAAAGCTTGCCTTGATGGCTCTTATGCTTTGCGGTCTTTTGTAAGTTATGTGCTTTTTGGTTGTAACAAGGATATCAGAGCTGACGAACTATCAATCAGCGTCGTGTGTACCAGTATCGTCCGCTTGGTTGCAATTGCTAGCATTGATCATGAAGATCTCAGCTGTAAGTACCCTCACCCTCCCCCGCAGAATCAATCCACCCCGCAATGAACGAGAACTAACCCCATCCATCAGTCACCCAAGTCCAACCTGGACTCTGGACCTACCTCGAAGCCTCCCTAGGTATCACGTGCGGCAACCTTCCTCTTCTACGCGCGCTCCCCAAACGCTTCTTCGACCGCCGTCCTCGCCGTAGCACCGCCAGTTCGGAGGCGTCGAAGAAACCGTTCAATGATCCTAATGTTCCGCGTACGCGCTCCAGCGGGCGGAAAGGTCAGCCGCTCGATGATCTTACGCTGGAGACTAAGGGCGCGTCGGGGAGTGATGAGTTTGCGGAGTATAAGGATGAGGAACAGGGGATTAGAGTGAATACGGAGGTTAGGACGAAGGTGGAGATGAGGTGAGATGGGGTGGGATGGGAAAACTCGAGGTGAGATGAAGTGGGGTGAGAGGAACTGGGGAGGGATGGGATGAGGGTTGATGAGGCGGGGAAGAGGATGGATGAGATGAGAAGAAGATAGATGATGCGGGAACAGGGTTGATGATGCGGGAACAGGGTTGATGATGAGGCGGGAAAGAAGATATGTGACAAGAGAAGCGATAGGCTATATCTCAAGGGAAGTCGAATCCAAATTGTGAAAGGCAGTGAAAGAGAAAGTTGAGGTCAGTCTCACTGTATGTCTGAGTCTGGAGAAGTCGACGGATTAAAATGGCAGCGAAAGTGTGTGCGCAATTTCATTAATATGTATATAATTCAAACCCACACTGTGGCATCCGCGGTACTTACAAAATAATCTTGTTACTTATCTTTGTACTTCTTCGCCCAGATCTGTAGTCAAAATTCCATGGCGTCGGGCGTTGCTCGAGAGTGTGACTTCTTGAGCCTCACGAGCAATGAGCAGTCATAAAGGTCGCCGTAATATTAGCTCCATAAATACGGCGGACCGTAGGCATGAGATCCGCATTTCAACTTTACTTTTTTTCCATCGCCCCCACGAGCTCTGCAAAGCCTTGCGAGAAATCCCGTTGCGCCGTTCTGCGAAGGGACGATTGACAATTCGCTCGTGCGGTGCCACGTCCTGTGTTGATTTGCGCCACCCTGGGTTAATCAAGGATGAGCCGGTGAAAGAATGCTGGAGGTTCTCCCTGTGACGGATAGTTTCGTCTTAAAACCAGATCCAGACCGATTGAAAGTCCATGGAGGGGGATGGTATGGGGGCGTAGCCACAGCCTTGCTTTGCATATGTTATGGTATCATTGCAGAACGAAACTAGTCCATAATGAGAGGGGACTTTTGACCCCTGTGCGTGCATTATCGGTCTTTTTTTATGACGCCTCGCTGGCCGGTCGGTTGTTTCCGCTCCTCTCTCATTGGATACTTCCGGTCAGTGTTGAAGTTATCGTTTTGGTCATACGGAAGTAAAGCGTCTTCCCTCTTTAGACGCGCTTGATTAGAAAGCCTGCACTGAGAGGGGGATGCTCAGATTGCTACAATGGAACTTTTTAGATGGGTAGGCCAAACAGCCTTGTGAGGGGTTATTTCTATATAAAGATGCATTGTCGCTCTCGTACTTCAACAATGACTTAACTCTTTCTTTGGTATCATAATTCTTCTGTTTCCCCATCCCACAATTGCAAGGTAGCCGACACAATATTGCATTCTTCGGAAGGTATCTTTTTTGCCCATCATTCAGCATTTTCCTTGTGATTCAGGGCGTCCAGTAATGGTTCACCAAAATTAGGCGAGGCTGCTTCCCGTACCCACGATGTCCGTCCCCTCCTTCTCAGCACACCTCAATGATGTGCCAGCCTACCCCAAAAGGGATATGACCAAGGCAGACTGGGAACAGCGAAAAGAATATATCACCAAATGCTATATCGATGAAAACGAAACCCTCCCCTATATTTGCAAGCGTCTCATGTCCGAGGGTTTTAATGTTTCGTAAGTGGGCACTCCATTTTGCGGACGGGTTACTATTCTATCCAGAAACTGATTCATGGAACAGGAGGCGCACGTTTACAAAGAAAATTTTGGAAAGGGGTCTGAAAAAGAACTACAGCAAAAAGGAAAGAGAAGAAATTCTGAAGTCTGGAAGGAAAATCGAACAAACTGCCTCCGACCATCGTGTGACCAAGGCAAAAATACGACGTTGGCAAAAACAATTAGGTAGGTACGAAACAGGTACGAGACCCACTGGCAGATCGGCATGTACAGATTATGCTGGTGTGTGATTTTCACATTCTGCCCATATTGCGCCTGCTAATAATTAAAAAGGGCACTCGCAAATAATCGAACTTTCATCTTTGGGACCTTCTCAAATCCGCTCACAGAATTCGCATACCTACGATACCGAAGACATAGATGATGAGTTGGAGGTGGAACCTCCTTTCACAGAACGACATCGTCAGGAAGGCTCCCCGGTGGTCCCTGATCAGCAGTTCCCTGAGCATGCTTCAGGAACTTTAGTCCAACTACTCTCGCAATTAGGCATGTCTGTGGGCCCAACAGTTAAAAAGGACGAGGATCCCCCAACAAGAGAAGAGCTACGAGCGGAGGCAACTTCGGACGGCAGAACATTGACAAAATGGCAGCACCACTGCACACGAACGGAAGATTTGTTTCTTCATAGAACAGATACAACAAATACGATGACGAATAGTTTTACAACTTCTCTTTATATAGACATCGGAATGTTCTCAAACTCGCGGAGACAGGCACCATATCTTAGCTGGACCGATTATTCTTTTAAGTTCAAAGTATTATGGCTAAGAGAAGTTGAGCAGTTGAGAGCCAAGCTATCCGATTCACAAGCTCAAGTACTTTCTATAACACAAAAAATCTCGGTCCTACAAAAATTGGCCCAAGTATATTCCAGTCTGGACTGGCTCACTCCCGCTATGGAAATTCGCCTACAAATTTTGGCTGCAAGGAAAAGTCAGCAACAATTCAACCCCAACGAGTTAGTGATCACGTGCCTCGAAATAGTGGACCTGCATCTTTTGCGAGCTGATTTTCGAACGGCTGCAAGGGTCCACAGCGCCATTCACTTCCAAATCCAAAAAGCAAATCTGAGCCCCAAGCACCCAATTCATCTCTTTTCATCGTACTTGTATGCTTATATCTTGTACTGTCAATCGCAATATAATGAAGGTGAAAAAATTATTCGCGCAGTGGTACAGATCACTTATGGATGGAACAACCAATTTTCTATACGAGCATTACAATTACTCGGTTGGTTCATAGTAATGAGCAATTCAGCATCATTAGCGCATGTTGAAAGTTGTTATAGGTTTAATCTCGACAACATGGGTGGTGGAAACCGCATCGTTGATTATCGGAACTGGTACTTCAATGCGAGGGATCTACTTGAGGTATTAATAAAACAAAGAGATTATGAGGCAAGTGATAAACTGTATGCTTACATCGTCGGGCGTCAAAGGCTAGTGGGAAGAGAAGATGATTATGCCTACTTGGTGGTGCAGCGCCTGCAAGCTAAGATCTGGTACCACCAAGGAAAGTTGTCTGAATCATGCAATCTGCTTTGCAAGCTCGTCAATGATCTGGATTCTTTTGATGAATATGGTGCAGATCCTATACGACAAAACTTGTTTTACGACCTGGCTCTAGTTCAAAAGAAAATGGGGGATGATCTTGAAGCCTTGAAGTCGTATAGGAAGTGTCTTGAGGTAGGTATACCATTGTACGGGCTGCAAAATAAAGAGGTGTTGCACACTTGCGGTTTTATAGCGGATTGCTACGAGAGGTTGGGACGGTATGAAGATGCTTTAAGGTTCTATAGGAAAGTTGTGGAACGGCTTCAGAACATTTTAGGTCATAATCATGATTCAGTCAAGATGGTGGAGGAATGGAGTGAGTGGACACGGGAAGATATGGAGGATGCACGCAAAAGGGTAGGTAGTGTTGAGTATACCGATGGGGATGAAGATATGGACTACGACCAGGGCACAGATGCAGAGGATGTTGATAGTGACGCGCATCAGGAGATGGGAGAAGAAATGGATCGTGACAGCGATAGCGATTGCGATCTGGGTTCGGACAGAATGGAGAAAATGGCTCAGGATGGCCCGCAGGACGATATTCTGCACGATTTCGATTGGGACACGTTTCTCAATTATCCTACTCCTCTCTGTTATGGGTTTGATTAGGATAATGCAATGGGCGGGAATATACATGGAGTTAGTTCTCTTTATTTCAGGCGTATGCGGGAAACATTTTCAAGAGGTTCCAGCTTAAGCTTAATGGATGGATGATCTGAATGGGTTTTTAATGTCTCATTTATTTTTTTGCTTTGGAAATACAAACCTGTTCTCTTGATTACTCGCACATCATTTACTCCTTACTCCTATCATTCAATGGCAGCCTCTCTTGGATCCACAAGCTGTGATGGATCCTACATACATCAACTCGAAACGACGAAAAGACTTCGATCTCATCGGACTTGTAAGCAAATTCGTAAGAAGCAGCTGTTAGCTTCCTTGCTATCGAGACTGGCAGCTTTTATATGTTTGGAAATAGGCTGGCTGCTAGATGTTTGCGTGACTCGACAAGTCTCGGCTATGAGAAGATGCGACTGTCTGTTTCACTTGACGACACTCATAGAAAGAGAAGATAGATGACCACTCTCTTGGCTACCACGGCCGACATTTGGTGTGTTTTAGGGATTGAAAGTCAAGGACAGCTTGGATGGAGAATATTTTCTGGCTGAGATTGGTGGTTTGTAGATATCGATTGAGTGAATATGTTCAGCGTAGGTAAATACTGTGCCTGCTCTTGATGCATGACTTGCTGTGCGCGCTACGACTGGTGGTGTTTTATTTACCTTAGCAGGGAATGAGATTGATCACGTTGACTGACTTCAGAGGTCGTTATAATCAGATGGAAGCTCTATATATGTCATATGGAGATCGCTAGCTAGATCTGTACTCCGATACACAGCCTATACTACAGCCTATACATTCCCTAGCTCTTCACATGAATAGATAGTGCGATCCAATTCCCTCCCAACCGGCGCTTGTTCACGCGATTTCCGCTACTTACAAGTTACAAGACTGCTAAGCAGTAGAGCTCGAGCTAATTACTTAGCTCTCTCCATAGATCATCTCAAGATGCAATTCTATTTCTTAATTCTCGACTGCTGAAGAAGATCACATCAATCCTCGAAGAAACCGAGATATATATCGCTACCGTCACCAAAAGATTTGTATTCTCGTTGTAAGTATGCGGTCTCCTTTCTCTCAACCAACATATATCTAATCAGCGTCCCTAATACCAACTCCGCAATGACCATGGCGACTCTTACACCTAGTCTACTAACATCGACGTTCAGAATCATATTTCCACGGCCTAGTGGGTATCCCGATGCGAATGACCGTAATTCCGTAACCTCATGGAAATTTATTGGCATTCTTGCAGCTATCTTCGCTTTAATGGCACTTCCATTTATCATAAGATTCATAATGGGAGAAATAGTAGCATGCAGAAGACTGAAGGATTTATAAAGTTGATGCAAAAGACTCCAGAGAAACACTGGAAAGCTTTGCTGAATAATCATCAGGATGGTAATATTGAGTTTCCGGATGAAGAAAGGTGAATACTGTTTGGGTTTCTGGGAGGCAGTTTGCGGAAAAGAGTCGGAGGGAAAGGTATGGTACGGCTGATATGGCTTTCTTGGTGGATATTGTATTTGTGAAAGCTATATTCCCAGGCTCCGACAGGCTGTAAGAGAGGATCGGAGCGTCAAGTGGAAGATGGGTAAATGTCACCAACTATATGAAGGGGCCATATAATTACACAGTTGCCCTTCGACGCCTGTTTTGAGGTGTACCAACCACAATTAATGCTCTATTTAATGTTTGGAGGATTGCTGGTTACTATTTTTGCTACAATGAACGGTGTCTTTGGACTTCTGGTTTTTTTTTTCATGCTCAGCTTGTATCTTCTGAAGAGTATGGGGCTCGTCGCGATTTCGACGACTCAACGTTTGATGTAATGAAGTTATTTTCAATCATACAGTCAAACTCTATAGGCAGTCGTTGAATGTTGAGGAGGAGGTCACATCGGGCTTGCATCACTTTGCAGGGTATACCCCGTTGATTTTTGGGAATTGTCCAATGTTTGAAAGGCAGCCACACATTCATGGGTCACTTTACTTACACTCTATTCATCTCGGTATTGAAACGATTCTGTAGTCTAATTATATATGAACAGGAAGGTTCCGGTACAGAAATGACAGGCCAACAAAAATACCTAACGGTCATTTAAACGACGAATATTACAATTTCCCAGAGTATCTAGGATATTCATTTGGAAACAGTAATTGGCTACAATACATTGTCCAAGATAGGCTTCTCTATTCCATCCAGTCCAATATCCTAAATAGGTTTCTCCTTTCTGTCCTATCCATTATTCCAAACAGGCTTGTCTTTTCTGCCCGTCCACCTACACCTCTACCCTAAGCCCGATTAGTTCTCAAACGTATATCTACCTCTTTCTTTTCAACTCTCTTCTCTTCTATTCTCCCCTCCGATAGCTCTCTCTCTCTTTCCACAACCTTCTCTTTAATAATCTGCTTCACTCCACTCCGAAGACTTTCAATAGTAATAGAGCATTCTTCTAGATTGCTTTTGCTTTCTTGAGCTCGTCCTTCTTCTTGTCGTTCTCCTTTATGATATCTGATTTCGCTCTTTCGAGGCTTTTGATAGTGGCGTTCAGAGTTTCAATTATATATTTTTTTAGAGGCTGTATTCGCGTCTTGGAGCTCTTTTCGGGGGTCATCGTGGACCAAGAGGATTGTATCAACAGTGCTGCAGCTATGGATATTGCTCGCCATCTACCAATGCCCCACGTCAGCTCATCACTACAGTAATCCAGACCAGGAACGTAGTTACCAAGATGCTCGATTTGTGTAGTAAGGGAGATTCAGATGTTGGTTCCAGTGTTCCACGAAGGATGGTATAGATCGAGAGGATCATCTATAGAATAGAAGCGATTAAGCCTGTTAGGACTTCAACATCGCTCTGCTTGTGATGGTAGTTTGCATTTGAGGTCGACCACCCTATAGACAACGCACCGAGGTCCGAGTATCGTGACCAAGAGCTCTAGCAGTTGCTTTGCTTTGACGGACAACATTTTGAGAAGTTGTGGACGATTGTGGTACTGCGAAAATTTCAGATGATTTGTTTTGGTTGTTGTAGTTCTAAGAATTGCGGTCCAAATACCGTGAAGCTCTTAACCGTGTTGATCGTTACTTCTACCAGCGGTGGCAGGAGCGATGACTGTCTGATTAGCGCTGCTTAGGAGGGCGTTAGATAATTTGGACAAGGTACTAAGATCATACCGAACCTTAAATCAACCTTCCCAATCTGAGTGGGTAAACTAACATTAACTCTGTATAATTACTTAGCGGCAAATTCCCAGTTGCTACTGCTGTCGTCGGATATGTGCGTAACCTTTCAACGCGTTAAATCAGTAACCTGGTGCGTATTTTACTCGCATAAGATGCAGGGGGCGCTGCGCAACGCACAGACGAATGATATCACGCGAATACGGCCAAAAGAGGTTAAGAGGCTGCCGAATTCGGTTACGGCAAAGTAAAAGGAGTGTAGGGATGACTGACTTGAATCGCTTCCAGTATTGCCCCACACGAAATTGTTAGTCCGCAGATCAGGGACGAAGGTGCACATCATCTACATACCACAAAATGAGCCTTATTCCACTCTGAATCTGAACCTGAACGTTTTAGTTTCTGTTAACTGAAGTTCTACCCACACTGGCATTGCTTTTTTGGGGGCTATGCTGCCACGGCAGTCGGGGAGTGTCGCAATTACCTTTGGTCCACTAGACTAACAATCAAACCTTGGAGAAGATGAAGCGGGCAAAGTCACCTATAAGATGGGATGCTCGCTCGATGTCTTCATTGCTCTCCGTCACTCATTTACTAGAAACAAGACGCTCACGAAATTGAACCACGATACGGCCTTCAAAGATTGTGTATTCTTCCATCCTGCCATCCTCCTGCATCTCATTAGTCAATCCAGATCACTGCGCAAGTGCAATGGGAAAAAGGACCGACCATGCCGAACCGCCTCCTTACACTCAGGGTGATGGAGAAGAGCAAACCGAAAGCTCAGAGATCGACTGGGAGAGGCCGCCAGTTTACGAGCTGAGAGGCTCGGGAGAGAACATGTCCACCTCCGTTGTTGCTCAAGGTATGTATTTACACACGTGGCTCTATTGTGTGTAAGAGGGCTGATGATTCATCTCGATATTTAGATGACGGAAGAATATCTATCAATCTCCTTGCCTCTGAGAAGATACTCGCTGCCATAAACCCTGCTAGGTTGCAAGAAAAAAGCGAGCCTATACCAAACACTGGCAACCTAAATCCTCCGCGATTGAACATCGTCATTCAGATAGTCGGTAGTCGAGGTATGTGCATAGATGTCGCTTTTGATGCTCTTCTCTAACACTTCAAGGCGATGTTCAACCATTTCTAGCTCTAGGCCATCAATTGCGCTCGGAGGGACATCGAGTACGGATTGCGTCTCATGATATATTTCGAGATTTCGTGACAAAGACGGGTCTAGAGTTCTTTCCTATTGGCGGAGATCCATCATCCTTAATGGCAGTGAGTTAGCTCTACCAATAATCACCCACCAAATCACTAATTTATCTAGTACATGGTCAAAAACCCAGGCATCATCCCAAAATTTGAGACGATACTTTCTGGGGAGATCTCAAAGAAACGCAAAATGATTTACGAAATGCTCGAAGGATGCTGGAGGTCCTGTATAGAGCCAGATCCGGAGACGAATATCCCTTTCATTGCGGAAGCCATCATTGCCAACCCACCAAGTTTCGCTCACGTGCATTGTGCCCAGGCATTGGGTATTCCACTGCACCTTATTTTTACTATGCCATGGAGTCCTACAAAAGCGTTTCCTCATCCTCTTGCGAACATTGAGCGTTCGAATGCCGACCCAAGTACGACGAATTATTTGTCCTATGGACTTGTTGCGATGATGACCTGGCAGGGGTGAGATGCTTTCCTGGCAAATTTTAATCGTGCTACATACTAACGACTTCGTTTAGTCTATCGGATATCATCAATTCTTGGAGGAAAAGGTCGCTGAGTCTCGAAGCAGTACCAACAACGATGGGTGCCTCGCTTCCCGAATACCTACAAGTACCATTTACGTACTGTTGGTCTCCGTCCTTCGTCAAAAAGCCTACAGACTGGCCTAGCTACATCGGTAAGAACCACTCATGAGCAGTGTTCGTCCAACAAAATTGTAACAGTGCGCTTCTTGGACGACCAATCAAAAATCCCGCACTGTCAACTAGTTCCTCAGCTAACCTCTGAAGATGTATGCGGTTTCTTTTTTCGTGCAGATCCGGATTATACGCCTTACCCGGAACTGCAAAATTTCTTGAATAGCGGGTCGACGCCGGTATATATCGGCTTTGGGAGCATCGTAATGGATGATGCAGCAAAAATGACCGATATACTACTCAGTGCTGTGCGAGCATGTGGTGTGAGAGCCATCATCTCTCGGGGATGGAGCAAGCTCGGTTCTGGTCAAAGCGATCCGAATGTCTTATTCATCGATGATTGTCCTCATGGTAATTACTCCCAATCCTTTGTAGTATGACACTAAAACGAGACAGAGTGGCTCTTCAAGCATGTATCATGCGTTGTGCACCATGGTGGGGCTGGAACGACGGCATGCGGGCTCCTCAATGGCCGGCCTACAACTATTGTCCCCTTCTTTGGAGAGTTGGTGCCCCTTTACAGTTACCCACCCATATCCGAGTGCTTGAACGCTTGTTCCGAAAGGAAGTAGGCGTATTGTGGAGTATAAATGCTAACAGTCTTTCCACAGTCAGCAATTCTGGGGACAGATGATTGCAGCTGCCCACGCGGGCCCACCGCCTATTCACAACAAGCTTCTGAACCAAGAAAATCTTACACAAGCTATTCATTATTGCTTAACCCAAGAAGCGCTCAATGCAGCAGCCGATATCTCACGGAAAATGCGCGCCGAGAATGGTGTCGTAAGTGCTGTGAAATATTTCCGCCAAAATCTTCCCATAGAGGCCATGTCTTGCGATTTGATTCCAGAGGAACCTGCTGTATGGCTTTATTCGCGGTCGAAGATGAAGCTCAAACTTTCAGATAAGGCAGCAGTAATTCTGTCTGAGCATAAGAAAATTGATGCGAAGTATCTCAAGCTGTGAGCTTCCCACGTTCTACTACACTAATATCATCATTAAACAATGGCTTGCTGACACTACACTCGCAACTTAGCTATCAGTCTAAACCCATCCACATTGAGAACCAGCGGTGGGATCCTGTGACCGCCGGCTCATCCGTCCTCTTAGGCACGCTAATGACGTTCACATCTGGATTTGGCGAGGTGTTTGCGGGACCAGCGAAAGCATACAGTAGCAAAAGCGAAGAAAATTCTTCAAAAAGAGCAGCGGTATCCGTTGGAAAGGGGTTTGGGAAAATGGCGGGAGCATTACCCAAAGCCACGCTTGTTGATTTCCCATTGGCGATTACTGAAGGACTGCATCAAATGCCACGGTTATATGGCGAAGAGGTTCGAGATCATGGTCGGGTGAAGGACTGGAAAAGCGGCGGCGTGGTTGCTGGAAAGGTGCGTATAGGCGGGGTTCGTTGCTAGAGTTTGACTGACGAGGGGCCATTCTTAGACCTTTGGTTATGGCTTCGTGGATGGGCTCTCGGGGATTGTGACCAAGCCTTACAAAGGGGCGAAGGAGGGTGGTTGGGCGGGATTCTCGAAGGGAGTTGCAAAGGGAACAATGGGCTTGGTAGCAGGACCTGGTGCAGGTATGTCCCTGTTCCTAATCTTCTCTTCTTCCTTTTACTCGAATTCCTGACGAGTGATGGCTAATCTATATCTAGGCATGTTTGGCCTCTTCGCGTATCCATTTCTAGGGATGTACAAATCGATGAGCACGTCGTCTCTTTCGCGTACACAACAAAAGATCATGCTCACTAGGCAGGTCTATGGCTCGTACATGGCCCGCCAACGTGAAAACTTTATGCGCGAGGCGGGGGAGGCGGGTGATGATGGGAGCTTGAATCATGTCTTGGAAGAATTCGAGAAAAGGAAGAAGGATATCGCCTCAGAGTCCTAGACTCATTGGACGAGACAGACCTAGAGGGCGTGCGCATAAACCATTGCGAGATCTGATGGTCTTGAACTTTTCTTGGAGAGATATCTGTATAACAGGCAGATTTGTAATATACGCTCTCGGCATAGAAAAGATAATTGGGTAATGAAACTACTGGAGTATCTTACAGCTTCATAAGACGGTCGTATAATAATAGTAATCAACTTCAATATATCATCCCAAATCGGCCTTTTTTCCCCCAAGCCGAAGAGTATGCATGTAGATCCGTAGGGCTGCGCCAAGGATTGATTAGGTAATTTGATACAAAAGATAATCTGACCAATGATAAAGCTGGGCTCAGCTACTACCGCCTTCCAAATCCATGTACTCGTCGAGGCAGAACTAAACAAATTTCCATGAAGGAGACGCACCTCTACATGGGTTGTCCAAGATGTTTTCAAGATCCAGTTGCTCCCTACTCTCAATCGCGCCTCGGGTGTATAGCTACAGAGCTCCCCCAATAAACCTGGTGCGCCAACAAAGTCAGGGTCTAAAACTCTGGATAACCGCAGTTTCATACAAAAACATCCCTGGTCTCGATATTTTGGACTACCGCGACTTCGACCTTCCCCCAGCTGAGTCATGCAAGCTCCAGCTCCTCAGTCCAGAGTCAATTGAACACAAGAATGTCAAGGATGTAGACCAGAGCAGTCGTCTCAAGACAGTGCCTAGTGTTGTGGATAATCCCTCATACGAAGAGGTCACTTTACAATATGTTCTCGACAATTATCTGCACGACGGAATGTTCCTAGCACGACCTATCAATCAACAGAATCCGGCGCAGTATTGTCTTCAACAAGCGGAGCATCAAGAGACCAGGCGCTACAAACGCCCGCCCAAATTCAAAGCCGAAAATCCTGCATCCGATTGCAAATATCTAAACTTCAGTGCGCAGAACGAGTGGCACATTATACAAGACAGATTAGAGAAAGCCAGAGGCTGGCTGGAAAACGGCTATACTGCGGAAATTGCTGCGGCATGGAGTCGCAAGAAAGATCAAATCCCAAACGAAGAAGAGATGGGGGGTTTCGTGGATCAATGCTTGCATCTGCGGCCAGACGTTATTCAGAAGGCCATGCCGGGGAAATCTATGATTAGCATCCCGCCGCAAAGCAATCGGCTGCGTTACTCCTGGGTGATATCTCCTATCCGGAAGCCGAGGGAAAAGCACCTGGCTACGAATTTGATGCGGAACTTTGAGAAAAAGAAAGCTCAGGTTGCTGGGCTCAATCATGCGGGTCTCTACGTGGGGAGAACACTTCAGGTTCCAGGAAGAGTGGCAAAGGAATTGCTGTAATGAGCAACTTGGTGCGTTTCGTGGGGGGAATTTGTGGGATATGCGACATGATTCTAGGCTCTAAGGTCGTGAGTTCTAAATATTCCTCCTTCACACACAGGGCGTCGCCGCGAATAATGCAAGATACTGCCTGGGGAAGCAACGGGAAGCAATGATACGAGGTACGAAGTGCTGTATTCTGTGTCCAAGTACGCGTTCACCAGCTAACTTGCTTGTTGCTTCAAGCTTTACAAGAAGTAGACAGTCGCCAAATGTACATCAATTTTGTTATGTCTTTTTTTACATATTTGGTCACGAAGGCTACTTGCCTACCACCTCAATCTCCCACTCAAACTAGATAAAGCTGTCCTTTGTCTATCCTCCTCGATCCTAAATTTAATTCGATGACTTCTCAACTGCACAATCTACCATGTCGCAGCTCACGCCGGCCATTTTACAGCTGAGCGTCTAAGAACCTATGAGGTTGCTGATCACGAAATCCATGTTCTCGCTGCACGTCAGTCGGCTTATGCTGACATAAGTGAGGCTTCTTCTGTAGAGGTGGCGAATTTGGAACGATCTCTCCGGAGTCTACAACCTACCATGGGCATCGAGCCGTCACTGACGATCGGATATCCATCAAACTGAAATGGCCAACTAATCTTGATCGACATCAGCTGTTCAGGCGCACACAGGCAACACGGCGGCCTTCCTCATATTAAATCAACTACGCAATTATGGCAAGGCTCGAGTCATCTCCAAACTTCAGCATTCATTGGGCTCCGCCTACAAGTATCATAATGCGTCTACTCAAGTGCTGGATTTCCGAAGACAATAGCATAGAAATTGCCCTCGAGCATGTCCTCGACTCTGAAATCCCAACCTACGCAATTCTCTCTCATAGGTGGGGTAGAGATCGTGACGAAGTCACATTTCAGGATATCATCAACAATGTTCCGGGTTACCGAGACAAGCTTGGCTATTCCAAAATCATTAACTGTTGCCGTCAAGCATTGCGCGATCGCTGCTCATACGTTTGGATCGATACTTGTTGCATTGACAAGACTAGCAGCGCCGAACTTTCTGAGGGGATTAATTCCATGTATTCGTGGTATGAGAAATCTATGGCTTGTTATGCATATCTTAATGATGTCTCGAGTGATGAGGACCCTGAAGATCAGAATTCATCGTTTCGAAGAAGTGAATGGTTCACGCGAGGCTGGACTCTACAGGAATTGATTGCTCCTCACTGTGTCGTGTTTTTCGCAAAAGACTGGAGGGACATTGGCTCAAAGAGAAGCCTTGCGAATGTTATCGATGGTATCACTAATGTCGAACGGTCAGTTCTGCTTCGAGCGGGTCATGTAGACATCAGTGTGGCAAAGAGAATGTCATGGGCGGCCAAACGAAAGACATCACGGATCGAGGATAGAGCGTATTCACTTATAGGATTATTCGGTGTGAGTCTCCCTATCATATATGGGGAGGGAGAAAGGTCTTTCATGAGACTTCAAATGGAGATTGTAAAGACTTCAAATGATCAGTCCATCTTCGCTTGGGAGGAGTCTGGTCGATTTTCACAGGAAGCCTTCGCTTGGGGGGAGTGTGTTGGATTTTCACAGGGAGCCCTTCGCATCCTCCATCGATCAATTTTCTGGCTCTTCCAAATACTCTTCGATGCCAGTTGGTAGCTATTTGGATCAATACAGGGGTGTAAACAACAATGTTAGATTGGACTATAGCCCGACCAACTTTGGCTTATGTATAAGCCTTCCACTATATCCGTCCGAAATGGGTGACATATTCATAGCAGGTCTCTCCTGCGTCGATAATAAAGGGGACAGCTGTTATATTTACCTATGGCCTATAGGCAATCATTTGCCAAATCACTTTGTGAAGGCCACTATGCACGGAAAAAGCATTGCGCACAAAGAGACTACCCCTCACAGGATGAGCTCCTTCCACGAAATCTTTATTGTTCAACACGATCCCTCGCGTTTAACGATGGAAAACCGACTTTCTTCTAAGATTCCAAATCATCGATTCATCGTACAAATAAGCGGCTTTGAAGATCTGAGATACATTGACTGTACTCCCGCCTCCGCGTGGATAAAAGACCTAGTGTTTGACGCGGATGGCATCAGCTGCTTCGTTTCTTTCTACATGACGATACTATTCAAAGACACGACATCCGAAGAGAGAATTGCGATTGTCCTTGGGGTACACAGGCGGTGCGTATGGTCGGATCTGGTTGTCATGAATACAGCGAGAAGTTCAGAAGCTGTCTACGGGGATTATTCAGACTTTGCTAGTCCAGAGTATTTAGTGCGTGAGAAAGCGCTGGATTGGATTAAGAAGCCTAGAACGATCCCGGGAAAATACGTGGTTCTTACGGTAAGGGGAGAGCGGGCTTCACCATCTCAACAGTTGAATTGGGTTGATATCAGCGTACGCTGATGCTTTCACATGGAGCACGGGAAGATTGGTACATTTTCGGGTTCGGATACTTCCAAGGATATTGCATTGCAACACTTGAAATCATGCTTCGAACTTTGACCGTGATTTCTTACTGTCTACATTTCTCTTAGTACTGCTATCTCCATCGTTTTGACTGCAGTTGGGCAAGGCGCTTGTATTAATACGGTGCAGTACATAATTCAATTTAATGTTATTGACTCTTCATTCATAACATTTCCAGACTTCAAGCTATCCTCATCTTGCCATAATCTCGCGCCCAGACTCTCTGTATACCATGTTCTCCTTCCAGTCCTACGATGGAAACGGACAACCATCCTCTTGTGTCTATTCTGCACTTTGGTTCTCTATCTTCGTTTGATACACCTTAGTGCTGTATCTACCTTCCGTATTCGCTTTTTCCACTATCGTCTACATTTATACATCTGCAATCGTCGACCCTTCGTATTCACGTTACTGCAAGTTCCCAAAACTTTCTAGGTTTTTCATTTCCATTCCTCCTTCTCCTGACCCCCCATTTCCCTATCCTCGGACCTCAGCTATTTCCGCTCTCGTCTTAGACGCACAATTAAAACCATTCATATCACCTCCCTACCTCCCTACCGTCACCAGAAACCAAACACCTCACTCTCATCGTATCATCAGCGCCGCCGCACACAGCATGTATATGACTCTACCCTACTATTCTAACTCCCACCTGCATGTAATACAATATAATGCAATACCTACCGCAGTGCCGCACCGTCTTCTATATCTGATTCCTCGTTTTTTTTTTTGATTCTTTCCGTCAATGGCACACTCCTCCCCTCTACACCATATACATACAGCACACCTCCCTTCTCACCAACTCAACCGCAGTCCTGAATCCCCTGCCTCGCCGAAAAAAGCATGGAAATGGAACGTCAGTATCCTTCAGTCATATATGTATCGTATCATAGAGCATGCACAACTTCGAACCGCACGCACCTATCCATATCCAAAAGCAGCACTTCTATCAATCGATGAATCAATCAAACAGCAAAAAGTAAGCAGGAGAAAGGAGAAGAGAGACGATGCATGCGTTAAAGGGTATCATTTCCATGCTCCTACTACTACTAGCACATACGTCAACATGTCTACGTAAGTAACTCTCTCCCATCCGTCCAGCCTGTTCTTCACCTATTCCATTTCCCCTTCCTTTTTCTCTTCCCCTTCCCGTCCGTCCCTTCTACATCTCTACCTCCCTTCCTTTAAAGCAAGAAAGCAAGAAGCGAAACCCAAAGGAGATATAACATAATATAATATACAACACAAAACGACGCCTTCCTTCATTCCATGCTTTTGCTTTTCCCCCTGTTTAATCCTCTTTCCCCTCTCCCCTTCCCCACCAACCCCGCCCTGCTCCACTACTCCATGAATGAAGAAAAATACGTTACGCCACCAGCACCTTCCCAGTATCCTAGTACATTTTTAGTTGTTAAAAACTGGAATTAAATCAATTTCGCCATCCCATTCCTATCC
>LLKJ01003503.1:0-43480 GCA_002242865.1 Clarireedia sp. CPB17
GGGTTGAGGGAGGGAGAGGAGCAAGAGGAGAAGTCTGGGGATGGGTGGGGTGAGAAGGGGAGGTTTGGGCGTGGGTTTGAAAGGGGGAAAGCAAAACTGAGACCGGGGCCGGGGCCGATACACAAGGTTGCTGCTGGGAGAGATGATATACGGAAATTCAAAGGGAAGAGAAATATTGCGGACTTATCCCCATCTTCCGACTCGATGAAAGAGATGAGTGCTCGGGACCCGTCAGTTCGGGGACTACATATCAGTGCCGAGCACAGGAACTTCCCGTCTCTAAAGCAAAGTTCGAATACAAGCAAAGGTTTGGGGATGGGAATAGCTGAGTCGAGATACGGAATGGCAATGAGTGGTGCGCTGCAAGGTGGTTGTTCGAATCAGAAGATTTCGCTCGCAGCAGATGAATCCGGGAGGACCTCTAAGATAGAAGTTGCACATGCAAGTCCGCGTATCCAGCATCAATTTGCTGGACAGAAACGGCAGGAGCAGGAACGAGATATAGACTGCGCGAGTTCAGTCTCTTCAAGCTCTAGAACAAGCTCAGATACAGCGTCGCAATGCACGGGGTATATACGCACAGGAGACCGCGCGCTCTTGCAGGGCGAATGTCAGCTTGTGGGTGAAGGGGATGGTTGTGTGGGTGGTGTGTGTAGAGTAATTGTGAAGAGTCGGGGTTTTTGTGTGCGTGAGGGGCAGATGGGGTTGAGGGTTGGGCATAGGCATTGGGGGTTTAGTGGGAGTGGAAGTGAGAGTGCTGATGATGATGATGATAGTTTGAGTGGAAGTGAGGCTGTGGATGATGGTAACTCTAGTAGGACGTGCCGAGAGAATAACAGGCTGGAGAATACGGCGATTTCGGAATCTGAGTCGGAAGTGTCGTGGCTGCTGGGGGTAGGCGCTGTACGGGAGAGGAAAAAGGAGGATGGAGAGGATGGAAGTCAGGCCGAAAATTTGGGGATACATATACTGGATGAGGCAGAGTCTGAAACACATGTTGCACTTGCGAGGTTAGCTACTGGTACTGGTACTGGTGTCGAAGAAGATTATCCCTTAGAGAACCCGTGGTGGAAGCCTGCTGGCGGTAGTGCAAATACATCGCTTAGTATAGGGGGTGATGGACCAGGGGTTGGGAGCAATGAGGAAAGAGGCGGAGAAGTATGCGAGGACAGTCTGGATTTGAGGAAAGGCTGGAAGGAGAGGGATTTCAGTACGAGTACACAAACAGCGATAGTGACGGAGACAGCTAGTGGTGGGTATTGGGATGCGAGCATGAGATGGCATGGGAGTGAGAGCTTGGGAATGAGAATTAGTAGCTCAGTGTCGAAGAGTAGGAGTGTTGGTGGCGATTATAGGTGTGTAGTGGGTGTTGAGAAGAGAACAGATTGGAATCCCGCTAGTGGACGTGATGGAAAGGGGGAAGTCACGTGCTCGGAAAAGGGGAAGGGAGATGAGAGGGAGAGAATTGGTTTGGAGCAGAGGAATAGAGGTGGGGATGGAGAGGGTAAATTGAAAGGTGTGGGTGTGAAAGGTGTTACGGTTATTATTCATCTTGATGGTGGACAGGATTTGGTTTTGAAGGCGGATGGTGTTAGAGAGTTGGGATTGGAGGCGTTGATGGGGTTACTCCAGGGGAGGGGTTTGTAGATATGGATTTGTGGGGAAGGAAAGAAGGCAGGACAGAGTGTCAAACAGCGGAGCAAGAACGGACTGTGCGTGAAATTGAATAGCATAGAGCGAATAGAGAATAAATCATGAATAGCATTATCAATGCTTTCAGGATATGAGTATTGGTCACGATATGACATATACATTAACACAATGTAGGATGAACGGTGTTTTTGAACAATGGAAGTATAGGTTCATAATCAGGTATCACAGCAATAATAAAAATATAGACAAGACAAATGGGCATGTAGCAGTTGATGGAAATCTTGTGGCGAGAGCCATTGATGATCTCATGTAACCACTAACGGAAACCTTTCAACTCTCTTACGCTGACAATCGATATAGGGCTAGATATCAATATCAGTCCCTGATTAAGCTTTGTATTTAATGATTCCAAGCTATTCTTTCCAGTCTTCCGGTAAGTCGAGCAAGCGTACAGTGATGGAGGTCTGCCTTGAGCCAGCCATTATCTACTAGAATATGATGTCGACTTAAGAAGTGATAAGCATTATGAATAGTTGATAAAAGAGAAAAATTCGGTGCTCTCTTTGATAAAAAGTACTAAATCGGGGTCATAACTGAGAGAGTAGAATCGCATACATTATTCCTAACTAAACAGGTCGTAAAGACCATTATTTATGCCATCTAAACAGGCCATCAATCTGGGTATTAAGGAGCACGCAATAAGGAACAGCTAAAGCAATTAAACGATTCAATGATAAAGAAATGAGCCCTTCAGAACATCGGATGAAGCATCTAATACTTCACAGGTGGCCTAAATGGCGGGGGGGGGGGGCACTTGTACTGTCTGGACCATCCACGTCCTCCTCCAACTCTTTGATCGTTCCATTGACCTTTACCAAGCCTGCCTCAAGAGCCGCTTTGTCCGTCTTGCCTGCAATCACAGTAGCCGTCGCGGTCAGCAGGCCCGCGATAGCAAGGTTGCTTCCCACCAACACCGCAACCGGAACTTGCTTGCTACTTGGATCCGGATCATTGACCGCAACCGCATATGACACTCGTGCAACATACCCAGCTAGATTCGTCACCTCGCCCAGGATCTCTACCGTGCGGTCCCGACTGGTCACCTCGCTGCTAAGCTCGTAAAAATGCCACCCGGAAACGAACAGCGCAGGCACAACAAGGAACGCATTGACGATCGCCCCGGTCCCACGTCCATCTGCCGTCGCCAGCGCCTTGAACGCACCTTTGTTCGCCCGTAACACTTTCTGCGCCGGGCCAGAAAAGATGATAACAGCAGTGATCACCACTGCGTCGGTGATATCAGACATGATCCGCACCGCTTCCTCTTTGATCGGTTTGGTGGGCACGAGGAATCTCCCGCTGGCTTTGATGCCGGATCCCGCAACGCCCATGATGGCGCTGACAACCGCAAATGGATTCTCGCCTTCGGGCGTCTCTGCTTCCGCGTCTTGCACGAACGCGGCTGTGAGCGCGAGGAAGGCGGGCACGGCTTGGGTGGCGACGACGGCGGCGCTCTTGGTCGAGTCGTCGATCTCGGGAATGGGGGCACCTGCAGCAGTGGCAGACAAAGCAAATTCCGCTCTCGGTCGCGGCTGGCCAAATTGCACCAGCAAGCCTTCCCAAGACGGCGCGTCAATGATGGCCTACACGTGCTCGTTTTATGGGAAGGGTGCCTCATTCTTGACAATCTTATACACGACCGTGTATCCCATCGCGGCGATCCACGTCATGAGGTCCAAGATGGAAAACTTCGGCACGCCAATCTTTTCGAGGATATCGGAGATGACCGGGATGTAGATTTCGGTATCCAGGATGGTCGTTGCGGATTTCAGAAGCTAGTGAAGGATGCCCAGCAACGCGTCCGCCACCACCTTGACGCTCGACAGCACGCCCGTGGCGATGATGCCCACTAGCCGTTTGATCACGTCCGTGATGCTGAGAGAACTAAATTGGGTGGCCAGGTCTTGCAGATCTAGATAAGTGGCCTGAAGAGTCTTGCCCTCATTGGCAAGCGCATTTATCAGGACGTCAACAAGACCTTTCACGTCGTCTGCGGCGGGAAGGGCGGGGATCACCATGTCTTTGACGTTATCCCGGAAATGGTTTGCAAGCAGCGACGAGCCTGAGGTCGATCCTTGCGTCGGGTCCGAGGCGCTGCCCAATGCTGGCATCATAGCGACGTCGCCCAGCTTTGACCAGTCCGCCTTCCCCCACTCGCTGGTTTTCTTCGCGATGGTATCAAATGCCTGATCCAATTTGCTGTGCAAGATTGGGATCTGGTCTACCTGGTATTTAAGGAAGCGTTTGGCGATGTTGTGCATCACCTGCTTTGTTCGTTTGATGTCGTCCCACTCGAACAGGAATTCCACGAAGCGAATAACGTCTTTCACCGCGGCCTTGATCTCGTTGAAGACCCAAACGACAGCGCCAACAACGGCATCTATAGTGTTCAAGAAGGCGTGATACGTTTTGCCCGCAACGGTAGCGACGAACTTCCATAGGCCGGAGGCGCCATCTTTGATAATATTGACGATAGTGTTGAGCCCTGATTTCATCTTTGCTTTGAGCCAGCTATAGAGGTCTCCTACCGAGATGGCTTCGTGGTCAAAGACGCCCTCGACGTAAGCTATCTTACCGGGGAGCTTCCGGAAGAGACCCGATGGCACTATACCGCCTTGAAACAAGTCTCGCGGTTGGGATTGGGATTGGGATTGGGAGTAAGCAACCTCTATATTAGCAAGCGCAGTAACGACCATTTGTTTATCTTCCGCTGTGAGATCGTCACTGATGAGAGGGGTAGGCGAACCACTTTTACCGCCATCGTTCGCGTCACGATATACAACCGCCTTGCTAAGTTCGTCCATAGATTTGAGAGCCGTGAATTTTTGGAACACCTGCTGCATAGGATTGATAGTGGTTTGCGTTTTACCTCCATCAACTGATACCGTAAGGACAGTGCCACTGAGGTCAGCAATGGCTTGAATGACTGATAAAATACCGGCAGCGTCGGTATTTACGACTACTGGTCCAGTGTTATCCAGAATGTAGTAGAGACCGTTCATGTATACAGGGCTACGGCTATTAGCGGAGATTTTGACAGTGGCTTCCTTTATCGGTAGCCCCTTATCATCATTTACGCGCAGGGTGGTGGTGTACGAAGTGAGTGGAAGTGTTGGCACATCCGGTTTTGTCTTAAGCACGATTTCTTGTTGTCGCTAGAGACCGCTGCCATTAGCATTGACGGCTTGTGTCAGATTAGTTAGCTTCCCTCCACCAGCGGCAACGATAGTGTTCCCTCCATCAACCCGATTCTGATACGATGATATATGCTCAATCCCAGTGATAATGGGGACAGGTGTACTCCACGAATCGGGGTCGCGAAGTTTGCTTGCTAGGCAATGAAGATAAAAGACCTCGTTATTTTTGTTCTTGCCCCAAACCATGGTCACAAAGATAGGGTTTGGGTCCTCGTGATCTTCGGTCGGGATGGCTGCGTTATGCATTGTAGCGAGGAGGGTGGTGGTTCCGTCAAATATATCGGCATCTTTCAACATCACTCCAGTCCGATTATTCGCCTGGTTATTACCATCCAACAAGTGGAGTTTAAAACCAGATATTGCCAAGTTCGAACCGGGTCCTCGCAAAACAACGCCGTTTGACCGTTACCGTGTTTTTTATTGAAGGTAACATCGCAATTGTAAGTGGCATGTACCCATAGATAAAGATATGATGCCACACCTTTCGACTCATCAGCATGGGAGCTATCATAGGGGATATTCAGAACCGTGGGTCCCGATCCCTTAGTGACCTTGGGCGTCAGGTTTTTATACACCTCCCAGTCATAATCACCGCCCAGGCCTATTGCCTCGGTCTGGGGCTTAACCTCAACGCAACAAGCTTTGCACTGCGGGACTAACCAGTCCGAAAAAAAATGAGCGATCACGTCGCGGTTGACGGAAATGATACCGCTCTTGTCCTTGAGTTCTGTCTCGAGCACCCAGTTCCAGTTGAAGACGGCGGGACCCGGAACTTTTCTCGCCACGGGTTGCGCAAAGGTAGTCCAAAGTCGTTGCTTTGATCTCGTTGGCGTTTGGATTTGTGATTTCTGGCCCTTGGTCATTCTTGTACTTGCTAATTTGGCGCGCGAAGGCCGTGACTTTTAACTAGGACGGGTCGGGAACCTGAGCCTCAGCCGAGAGCGAAACGAGCGGGAGCCCATTATTATTCGCGTAGTCCACCTACTTTTTCACCAATTGTTCAATGAGGACCGATCCAGCCTTACTCGTGGGGTCAATTCCGCCAATGCTAGCCGTGCAGTTCTGAAGATAATTTGAATTGAGGACGTAGGCCAACTGCTTTAGGGTGAACATCGTTCCTGACATATTATCAATTATAAAGCTTTGTATTTAATTGTAATTACTATTTATTTATTTATTATTGTAATTAATATCGGCTCTCTATATGACTGTTTCCAATAATAAATCTATAATAATATTATCGTTTTCATTAATTATTAGTATTCGAGATCTTGAGTATATCTACATAACTTAGAAGATAAGTATTTGTAATATCAAGCTTGAAATATTTAACTATAATTTTATCTAGTATATCGTTACTATATCCAAGTTCGAGACTAAAGAGCTTCCTACTGTATAATCTGTAATCCATTGTAGTTCTGGATCAACTTCTGATTGCCAGTCTATCAATACAATCAGCAGACCAATCCTTCTAAAGTCCATTTTACTCCCCTTAACTTGTTCCATCAATAGACAATGCACTTGGAGACTGCTGAACTTGTCGGGATTTGCTCTGTCATATGTTGCAATTGGCAGACAATACAGAGTTGGGCGATTCGGGCATAAATCCATCGTTTCTTCACAAAAAAATTCGGGACTCTCAACATCCAAGGAGCATTCGTAATTCCAGTGTCCGCCCCTGTCACCTCTCCAGAGTGCGTTAGTGAGTCTTTCGAAATCCACCAACCCAAGTTTTCCTTCTAGGCGCACGTAGCCTCCAGTCACATGGCTGTATCTTTTCTCCAATGGGCTTTCGATCTTGACTTCAAGAACTTTTGCCAATATCCTTCGAGCATTGCCGTTCTCAAATAATTCAATATCTGCTGCCGGAAAATCCAGCGACGCCCAAGACCATGACGGACCTATGAATCTCGTAAGATTTGCGATTAGTCACAGTTGAACAATACTCACATCGGTATATATCTGGCCTGGAAATTTCGAGATCATGATGAACCATATTTTGCAATTTCCAAAGTAAGTTGCAGGGTAGTTCACACTTCCACAGTCCTGCCAGATATTCGCTTTTTAAGTAAGGTTGCATTTTCTGGGCTATTCCCGCAATAGCAATAAGCCTGTCAGAGAGTCGTGTCAATTTGCATCTGGTATACATCTGTACAGTCTGGTTCCAGGAAGTTGACGCGCTTGTTTGCATCTCCTCTCGCCAGTTTTTATAGCTAGAAGGGACTTCAGTTTCGCCACTCCAGCCAGATGAGTCAAGCTCATAAGGGAGACCAGAAGAATATGTCTCGCAAGCTTGTAGCATCCGGCATTCCCAGAAAAGCTGGGATGAAAAATGTAAAGTGCGAGGGCTCAACAACCGCTCTTGGAAGACCCAGCCCCGGCTATTCAGGTTAGCCTTGCTCACGCACTTCTTCCAGCTATGGCCTTCGAAAAAGATATATATTCCTTTGTGTCCTTGCCGTGTGATTTGCATCTGGCGAGGGGCTACCAAGCGAGAGTCTCGCCTTTGATACAACCCACCCGAATTTCCAGAAGCGGCTGTTGCCGCAATGTTACAAAATGAGTACTCGTAGACTTTATCCATTAGAGCTGACTCTGTACGCCAGTCGCTTATAGAGTCTTGAAGGATGCAAAGAGAATCGATCCATAGAAAGCGTACTCCAAGACGTCTGGTGAAGCGAATTGCGTCTTGAAATGTAGGCGACAGATCATCAAACGGGATCTGTTGTCTCAAATAATCTTCATTGGCAGTTGTCAACTGAAAAACAATCCCAGCATCCCACAGATGGCTTAAACAGACGTACCGTGGGAATTTTGGGAGGTCATTCATTTCTGTGCTAACAACTAATCTCGGGTTAACGAGTTCCACGTCAATTAAACGGGTCGGGCACCAAGATGATGAGTCTATTTCAGTTCGACACTTTTCGTGGTTTTCGTAACAATCATGAAGCCAACTGACTGCGATAGTATGGCAGGTTTCAGACTCAGTATCTGGTGATCTCAAACAATTAGATGCTTTGACTTTGATATCTAGTAGATAGTATTACTATAAAGCTTCCATTATAAACAGCAGTTTAATTGTGACTTACCCGATTGAAGATACATATCAATGGTGACAATGTCATAATAGAGACTTCCATCAGCTGCGTAAGCCCAGTATACAATCCTATTAAACACTGCTCTTTCTGGATCCCAGGAAAGTCCACAAACCAGGTCGATCTCCTCTATATCCCTCTGCTTGCAAAGTGACTTTACTTTTTGGTGCTCCCACACTATAATACATAAGTGGCAGCCAGACTGTGCAGATGCTTTCACCTCTTTTACATGTCGTCGATGGTCGGCTGTTGCGCTCAAAAATTCATCGCTCTTAGGTTCAACTTCGGGCTGCAAGAACATCTCTCGGCAGGACTGACAAAACCGATCCATATTGAGTTTGCCAGTCTCTCTGTAGGTTTGTTAGAAGGCGTGGAAGAAGTAATTACGATAAAGAGGGGTAAATCACCTGAAGGTGCAAGGGAGCAGAGATTGCCCGACCAATAAGCCGGGTCTGAACCTTCACCAAGCACAGGAAGTCCCCACTTTGGTTCAGCGTAGACGTGGTCCAATTGAACGTGGGCAATCATGGCGTCATCTGCCGAGTTCCGACTTTTTGTAGCCAACCAAGCAGATATGATCCCAATAGAGTTGAAGGATAGCAGCTGAATGCCGAATGACACCAACGAGGAGAGGAGTTGTTCTCGACCAGGGGCCAACCAGCTTACATCGGTGGCGGTCTTGAAGATAGCTGAGCTCGAGATACGAGCGCAACGTCGAGTGCCGAAGCCCATTCTACAGGTGCCTGATGCCGTTGCGGTAGCGAGCTGAGGCGATCATTGTACAAGCGCTGATGGTGTTGTGCTGAGGGCAGAATAAAGCGGTTTACCCTTCTTTAATATTGTAAGGCTAGGACATTAGACGTCCGAGCTTGCCTAGGGCGGTAGATTAAATCTCCGCAGTAAAGAAATTTATTTCGAAAGTCCATGGTAGCTTTTTTAATTGACATTGTCAAATTTTGTCTCAAACTCAGCCCTCAACTACTGAGGGATAGCAATAAATTTGAGTTGTCACCCTCCTTTTAATGTACATCACTGTACTAGTCATCCACTGTTACGAAAGGGGGCGCTGACCCTGGGACTGGGCCGGCCCCGCATTGCGCCGGTAGGGAACGTTGTTTGGCTGTGACAATTTCCCGGTCTATTGTGATCTTTGAAGTATAATACAGTATGCGGTAGGGACGGTATGCAGTATGTGGTAGCTTGAAGATTCGAGAAGGGTGAGAGATTGACACCGGGCTCCGCGTCCTGGTTAGGAGTTGATCGACGCTAGGGTGCCAAATTGGTATCCCCTGTGTAAGCACTCGGATATGATCTCAACATGGATGATGATAAAACGGGTTCCTCTTCCAGCTCTTTTGTGATCTCGAGACTCGATATCTCAGCCAGAAGAACCCATGCCGAGGTAAATCGCCCATACTCAACTAAAGCAAAAACGAAGTTACTAGCTATAATTCCTCATCGATATAATCCTCAGCGGAAAACCCAAACAAACCCCCGCTTTCTAGCTAACCCTTTATGGATCTCGGCCAACGCTTTCAGACGACATATGATATCTATACACGTCCTCTCGGAAACGATATTAAATTTGAGTGTTTGCAGATTTCTCAACCATTTACACCAGAGTGTATCTATACTTAATAGTTATTCTGAATATAGAAGCTTGGCTTTTCAACTTGAGAAATCATAATAGGTTGCTCCCAAAATATATGGAGATATATTCAAATTTATTTCCTCCAAGCCAAAATTCTGCTCAAATATTTTCCACTACTTCGCATACAGGCAGGCATATTCAGAGATGGGAGGCTACTTGGAGATAAGATCCTGCCTCTTCTAAACCCCCAATAGAAGCATCTAGCATCTAGCTACTAAAGAAGAATGTGGCAGCTTCTTGTTGGGTACATATAATAGAGCACGCCGACACTAATATGTACAATTCATTGGCAAGGTTAAAGGTACAGGAGCATAGATTTATATTAATAGCTTAAATGACTTGCATATCTCCAGGTTGAAATAACGACAGAGCCGGGATTTAAGGTTACGTGCCATTGCAGATGAAAAACGGGAGAGAACAAACGAAGTCCTTTTCTTTAGCGAAGATCAACTTCGTTATGCAAAATGGGACGGCTATATGTAAGAGTCTGGCCGTTCACCCAATATGCAGGAGAAAACAGCAGGGTAAGGATTTTCTCATACCGGGACCCCCGTGTCTCGCTACCTATCAGATGTGCTGGTCTATGATTTTATGATACACATCAACTCGATACGATACTTGATAAGAAGACAGGACGACCGGGTGAGACCAGAAACTAGAGCAGTCGAAATATTAGGGATTTCATACCTCGCCCGGAAAGGACTACTGCTGTATGTTTAGCAAGCAATGAAACTCTCTTTTTTGGCATCCGTTTTAACGGGCACAGTTAAATGGAAAATTTCATTGTTGTATATATACTACGAGTAATTTTACCAGCCCGGCGCTAGCCCTTAGAAGGTGAACCATAGGCCTTACTGAGTATATGAGAACCAATCAAAGCAAAATTGCCATGCTTACAAACTGCCCTTCCCAGATACGCAATATCAAGCTATTGATTATACGTGAAAGACTTGCATTTGGTCCTATATGCTGTTCCTGTACCAAACCGACAGTGGACTTGATGATGTTCTGATGTTACGCTATAGTAGGTCCATCGCAATTCTGTCCTCAGCTACACGCCAGGAATATCCCAGCTGTATATCCATCATTATCTCAGAAACCTATAAGACCTCTCAATATCACGGCCTTACAATATAGACTGAGGACCAAGTAGCAACAACTAACTATCAACCACCGCACAATTTTTTCCATTTCCCAAGACACCGTATTTGATTCCTTTTACCAGCCGCAACCATGACCACGCTCGACCTAAGTTGGAGAAATAACAAGAAGAACACAGGTGACTGGCGACTCCTGGCTTACAGCACCATCTTGTACCTGAAACCCAAAATCCCAGACTTCGTGTACATAACCACCATCATATCACAAAGCTCAAGATACTAATAGCTCAATATAGTGAACTTAGCGTGATCATCCTGCATGAAAATGGTGCTGTGATTCAGCTGCACTTTGTGATCAATGAGAACAAAGACTGTGACGTGCTGGAGCTGCTCCGCGTCATACTGCCCGGCGACGATGACCACGACAAATTCACCTTCCTGATCCAAGGGCTGCTCAAGGATAAGTCGATTGCCTTTGCACCTTCCAGCGTCGTGCGGTCGGGGCCTGGTCCAGTGATCAATGCGGTTCCGGTCGTGCTAGTTACTTTGGCTATCGCTGTTAGTACAGCCATCGCGACAACTGCTGCAACGCGGATCACCACCAAGCTCCTGGACCGATATGCAACCAAGTTTTTCGAGGCCAAGCCTGCGACCAAAGATAAAGTGACCACGATCAACATCGTGGTGGTGTGCGAGGGCTGCACGGAGAGTCCCAAAAATACCGCGGCATATATCAAGGCGCAGATGGACGCGGCGACGCAGGGCAAGGATGGCTTCCCAGTCTTCCCAAGCGGCGAAACGTGGGACGCGAAAGCAAACTCCTCTTTCTTCTTATCGGATGGTATATATCTTCTACTTCGGGAAACGTGAGGAATGAGACACCAACGGCATCCAAAATAGAACCCGAAGCCGCCGAAAACGGTGACTTATTTACCGGCATCGCTGCCCTCCTCACCGGGCTGGGCGCTCGCCAACCCGCTCGGCACCATCGGCGATATAGTCAACGAGATCAGGAAAGGGGAGAAGATCGACATAGAGATCACGCCGACGGACGGCACGGAGCATCCGGTCGCGGCAAAGGTGACGATCAAGGGTGTCCGGGCCCAGCGGCTGCGGTCGGCGCTAAAGACTATCGCAGACTACACGAAGAAGCAGAGTATCGTGGCGATAGGGAAGGCTGGGGGGCTGGGATGGGAGGAGACCAAGGAGGCGAAGGACTTTTTGGATGCACATCCGAGCTAGGCTGGCGAGACAGATCTGTAATAGGGTAGGTTGGGGTATAGATAAGTGGGAAGGTGATCAGCGTAAGGTCTTTTGTTTTTTGTTTGCCGTGTTAGGTGGTGTACTGTACCTCCTGATATAAGCTCACTTTACTGGAGACAGGATTAAAGTTGATGCGGTGGTGTGCTGCGAAGCCGGTGGCTTTGTCTATACACCGGCGCTGGCTACGGAAAACAATGTATGCTTGGCGCTGATCCGTGAATCTGGCAAGCTCCCCCCGCCCTCTATTTCTGTAACTAGGTCCTTATTACATATCTCGTCCTTGACATTTAATTATTCAAGAGAAAGTGTCGGAATAACCAGCTAGCCTTCTAGTTACGTGAGACGTAATTCCTAGCGCGGCACCAACACCACGCTAGTAACCTAGCTATACCCTCATAGTGGTCTGGAATTTTATTCGTTCTGGGCCGGCGGTCAATTCCGCGACCATCCACTACTGGTCGTCTTCTGGGTGGCTAACGACGGAAGTATGTAGTGCGCCTATGGGGAGGAGAAGACGGCCGGCCCCAGCACCGGGCAATGGAAAAGGCGACCAGTCACGGTTTCAGGCTCGGCACATAGCTCAACGCGCTTCCAGATCCAGAGCAACAACACGTCCTACAATGCGACAGTGCTGTTCTTTTTTAATCCACTGGGAAGTCTATGTGCGGCGGTGGCGTTGACGTTAGGCTGCGAAATGGGTACCCATAGATGGGTAATGGCCCTCCCTCAACTCACCCACGGGTACCCATAGGTGGATAATTACACCTCCTCACGCTCTTTAACCCACCCATATACGCATTCCATAGGTGGCATATACCACAATATGGTCCGTGACAGCCAACAGATAGGGAAATCTCCTCCTCAACCCACCCAATAAGTACCCATTAGTTATCATAACCCACCCATGGGTGCCCTAACCCACCGGGTACCCAACCCACCCACTGGGTAGGTTTGCAGCCTAGGCGTCGTTTGTCGAACGTGATTCAGATGGCAAGTGTGAGCTGCAGTGGTCGTTGAGTGACTTTGAGCCTGAGATCAAGACTTTGCCTGACTGCCCAGTGGATTTCAAGATTCACACTGTATTTCCTTCCCCTGTCGAGCATGACATGACCTGGGCCGACAGCCAAAGAGTAATGAGAACAATGAGGTTCGTGTGCAATATCCCCGAGACCAAGGGAGAATTGGTTATAGACTGGAACATCCTACTATCTATATGATGATATCTGTTCACTACAAGAAGCTAGTTGATATAGTACTACTATGCTTTCAACTTCCAGATTCCCAGCAAAGTCATGATGTAAAGTTCGTAGATAGTTTCAAGACTACAGGTAGGAGAATTCCCAATATCATCCAAGCGCACCTGACATGCCCAAGACTGAGTAATATGAATGACGCCGTAGTGAGGATATCCCGGCTGTACTTGAAGAGAGAGGCGCAAGGTAGTAGACTCAATCCCTGGGGTTGGGGGCTTCCGAGCTTGTGACTAAAAACTGGCGACCTGGACAAGCACCGTTCGTATGCCACGATGGTAGAAGACATTGATAAACTCGGTTTCTCGAACTTGCGTTCTGTGTCAGAGTTTGGATCCACACCTAAAAGCTTGTTCATCGTAGATTGCAACGTGTTTTGTTTCTGTCTGGACTTAGTTAGTCGCTGTCATTCGCCCGTAGCATTGCTCTGGACTCACCCCTGCTCCCAATTTTGATAGACAATTAACATTGTTTTAGCTCTCTCCAACTCCCGCCAGTGACTTGCAATCCGCCTATCTCTCAAGCTCCTAGTCAAGCACGTCCATCTGCGCCTAACTGTATTTACGTTCAAACCACGATCGAGTTGGGGAGTTAAACGTTCTAGCTTGGTGATATGGTTTGTACAAATAGCGAGACATTCGTGGCCGATATCCGCAGATACTCGAGAATATCGTGGTGAGTTGAACTCGTGCTCGAGTTGGATAGATCGGAGGAGGTTTCTCAGGAGCTGTAACTGTGCTCTTATGTCTGATATCTCTGACGGCGCTTCGATGACGGAACCCCAAAAGCTGACAAGATCTTGAACACCAGAAGCTAGTTGGATAGCAAGAGAGACAGGCGCAGCGACGGTTGCTGCGACGGTGAGGCCGTTCATATTGGAGAGATTTAGTAGTGAAAAGCGGACTATAAGACAGGACTGGCTATTGCCGGCGTTGTACGTAAAAGATGACAACAGGAAGAGCATATAAGATCATTGTAATTGCGGGAGGAATGAGTATGGCCGATGGGAACGGCCCACCATTATTTGAAAGCTTTCATACACAGGCAAATCGAATAACCAAACTCGCATTTGCCACTATCCAGCTCGGGGTTATACCCTCAACAAGACAGCATGGCGAAGAACTCGACTTGACTCGTACCTTCATTACCAAGTCGTACAATGAGCAGGTTTGAACGACTTCCCTGCAACGATTAGAAAGCTCGTAACATATACTCTTCTCTACCAGCTGTGTCTAAGACTATTGAATGCTGAGATTGTTTCGCTCGTTCATCTCGAATGAAGTCTGTAAACGAAGTCCAAGTCTGTAGAAGCGCAGTCTAGCCATCCAATTGGCTCAGACTGCAGTACGAGGCATCTCATATTTAGCACTTTTACTAGCGCTTCTACGTGAGTTCGCCGAATTGCAGTTGTTGGTTACTGTAAGTAGGCAGAGTTCATTCAGCCTCAGGCAATAAACAGCTTTCACTCCCCTCCCCTATTCCATAAGTGCTTATGTGACCAGAACCCATACCTCGAGCTCATGGACCGTAATCGTTCCAATCGACTCCGAGTCGTGCGCCAAGTTGGGTGGGCTGAGTCCCAGACGCAGAGAAAGGAATCGAGGGGTGGGTCGAAATGGTAACATTCATGGGTCTGTGCCGCGAGCCCTCCTCGCCCCCAATCTTTCATGCTCACAACCTCCATCCAGCCTCGGCTCAACTGGAACGTACAACTCCAGCTTTCACGCACAATTCAGGTACGTGCCGCATATAATGGCTGGCCCCGCCAACAAGCGCCTCATAACTGCACAGCTGTTGGGTTCCGAGCGCCTACTCGTTGCATCGGGTAGGCGACAAACCGTGCCGCCGCTGTCAAGAGAATTCTGATAGCGGCGTTTTTCTTCAACGCCTGTGCCGCTGATGGACGTTCGTTGACAAATCAATAAGGAATTGATGATATAATGGAGGTTGATAGATACGAGGCAGCTTCTCTACACAACTTCTCGATTCGCCCTGCAGCTGTGGGTTCTGCACATAGCTACCCTGGTTGATGAGAGGCCTTCCCACTAGGCGATTAACGAGATGTCCCAGATATTACTGTAAACCAGGGCTGATAGAAACAGAGTAATCATGTATCTAAACTCCTATATTCGTTCCCTAGTTCTTGAGAAGCCTTCTCCACCATGCATGCAGCTAACGATATGTCCCAGAAACTAAACCAGGGCTGAGAAAAACAGAATTGATTATGCATGCATCTATAGTAAACTCCTATCCTCGCTTCCTTCCCAATCCAAAACTCCAATACAGTTTCTACACAATGATCTAATAACCCTCTTCTAGTATAACCCGTATTAGCAATTACAAATTTAGCTTCTCTCCCTCGACCAATGGTTTTTTCTCCGCCATCATCAGCCCCTCAAATTCATCCGCCGTCGTCACCCCACCATCTGTCAGATCATCATCCGTCGCTGTGGCCGTCTCTTCAATTTCACTTCCAGCCGCATTTTGGCGTAGGAGACTCCTCAGATCATCTTCGCTCAAAATGCTCTCAATACTACCTCTCCTGACATTCTGTCTCGTTGCTCGTCTTCCGGCCTCGATGGTTCGTTCCACTTTCATCCGATTTGCTATGAACTTTAACATGGGGAAAGCACTTTGCTGGCCAACATGAAGCATTCTGCCCAGTTGTTTAGGATTCGGATCGCTCAGGATGCGCCAGAAGTCAGAAATGATAGAGCGTGGCCAAATAGTAATAGTGCCAGAAAATTGTTGAAGCCAAATCTCACTCCAGTCTTGGCCGAGAGGGCGCGGGAGTAGTTCGAGGTGGCGGACTACCTTGAGCCATTTCTTTAGGTCGAGCTTCAGATATTGTTCAGTAGCACTACCGACGAATCCACCTCTCCATCCTCGGCCGCGTCGATGAGTGACAGGCTGTCCAACAGAACCGCGCGAAGAGAAGAAGAAAAGATTGATATGAGGATTGACTTGGGAAACTATACTAAAGTTGACGTTGAAGTGTAAGTTGAGGGCTTTGAGAGGTATGTCTGTTCGGAGACTACCATCTTTCCATTTATGACCAAAGGAATATGGTACGAGAGTGCCATCCCGCTGCTTCATCATGAGAACAACTGGGTTTAAAATACCAGGTACAGCAGCAGAGGCAAGAACAGCCGACCAAATGACACAGTCCGGACTTGTTAGGTAGTTGGTCAAGATAGTAGGGCTATGAGGATCTGCCGGAACACAAGAGACATTGAGTATCCTGCCCGTTCGTTCATAGGCTTCACGAAAGGTCATACTACCCCTTGTAAACCAACTGCAACGCCTAGCCCAGTCAAGAGAATCAAATCGTGCTCCTGTCTTCCACCACCGAGGTGCCCATGTCATGAAAGGCTCTGAACATGCGTTGATTCGACCAGCTAGCGCTGGCACTATCAATGCTTTCAGTTCGTCATTTGTTCTTGTGGCGACTAGGGCAGCAACCAATGCACCACCTGAAGTTCCCGTAATCACATCAGGTAGGAGATTGGCGTCCAGGAGTGCCTTAACGACACCAAAATGATAGTAAGCGAATGAAGCGCCTCCGGATAAACACAAAGCTGTACGACCGAAGTTCGTATGCATTCGCTTGAAAAGTGTTCGCTTTTCATCAGCCTGGAGCTGATCTGACTGCGCAAGAATAGGCACGCATCTTTCAACTATAGCATCATGTCAGAACCACTTTTAAGCTGTTACGGTCAGGCTTCACATACCTTCGTCAATGAATTCCTGTACCAGATTCTTCGTCCCATAGTAAGTCTGCGAATACAACCTTGAATTCTCCACACCGACAAAATTGTTCTTCACACATGCCTCAATCAGTGCCTTGAGTTCTTCAATCGTTTTCGCCTTCGTCGTTGCACTTCCGTTGGTTGGTCTTCCCGCTCTCTCTTCTTGCTCGATCCTTCGTCTGCATTTTCGTATCTGCTCCAGTACTCTTCGCACAGTTTTAGAATCGTAATAAGCGTATTCGTCCTCGACCTTCCATTTGTCATTTCCTAGGAAGTGATCCAACTCCTTTGCTTCCTTGACCCAGTCTCCGTAGTTGGTTGTAGCATGTAGCCTTCTCCGTAGCTGCTCTCGTTTCCCCCTCCACTATAAAATGATAAGTTAGCTATATGAAATCATAAACAGGCTGGTAAGTATCCTTAGGTTTCGAGAGCTCGTTGCGCATGCCGTTCCTGTCGAATGACGAATGGGAAATATCTTACGGCAATAAAGTGTTCATATGTCCAGATATACAATCTCGTCCATAAATACCCCAAACCGAGGCCGAATATCCACATTCCCACCACTCCAAGCAATGGCCATTTCAGAATCGTGTATAGATATCCCTCTCTCGTCTCGTCCTTGCTTCTCCTCGGCTTCCTCCCCGATCTCCTTTTCTCTCCTCTCCTTTTCTCTCCTCTCCTTTTCCCCTTTCCCACAAGTCTCGGAGGGTTTACCGGCGCCCAGTCATTCTGCGCAGTTATAAACATGCTCCCCCTATCACCTGGCGTATTCGTCCCATTGGTAAGAGTAGCTCTGCTATTTCTCCTCGCGTCTATACTCGAGCGGCTCGGCGTTGATGGTTCGCGCGGGCTTTGCGCCGCAGAGTATGTCGACAGATCATCCAGACTGGGGCTTGGGTCAGGCGCACTGAGGGCATTCGCAAAGGCTTGAAGGTCTTCTTCTGTGATGAAATCGCGGTCGAAATCAGGCAGGAGAGATTCATCGTAGCCTTCAGCGGAAAGCGGCGACGGGCCGTCCGTTCGATGGCTTAGGTCGGCCATATCTTCTTATTGGTTAGGATCGTGCCAGACAATGTGGACTTCGGATCGTTCTACGCATTATGTACAGTAGGATCGTGCGTGTAATATTTTGAATGGTTATTGCTTATGTACCTAAGGGGGTTTGATGGGAAAGTGTGGGGATGAATTATGTTGGGGAGGTTCGCGTCGCATTAATGTAGCTTATGACGTACATGTACCTGCTGAAGGCACGGCCTTCTAGAAGCGCATAATTTATTCACCTGTTATGGATCCGACTTGTGTAGGTTAGTACGAATTCTGATGGGCGTGATATAGACACAAGATGTGTTCCGTTGCAAGTATCCATGTCGAATGTGTAGTGAGAATATCTTGCTAAGTATTCTCTGCAAGGCGCAATGCCCCTGTGACCACAACACAAAAATAGTATCCAGTTGGCTCACACCGTTACATATAATGTTATGATTTAAAAAGAGATGTATGTCTTGATCACGATACTATGCTAATACAAACAGGTTGGCTGATTCAGATCAGATATGGAACTCCCATGGGCTTTCGAAACCAGCCAAAAAGCCTTGAAAAACAACCATTGTGTAGAACTCCGCCCATCATAACAGATCTCCCATAATGAACCATCCTCCGGCTTCGCACAACCTCCATCCCCCCTCCAGATTCCATCCGCACCCTCTAAACATATTGTGACAGCCATCTGATACCCTCACCGTAACCTAATTCAATGTTAGATTTGTACCTCTTCTTCTCGATAAATTTCAAACGCACCTTGTCTCATAACGACTGAGCACATGAAGACCTCAATAGGCCTGATGCCCTCAAGAGGAACCTTGCCCTTTCCGGTTGTTTGATACAATCCCAACTCGTGTCTTAGCTGATCTTCACTGATGGCATCTGGGTGGTCAATCTTGTTACCTAGGACGAGGAATGGGACTTTGGAAAGATCCTCCATTGACAGAAGGGCATCAAGTTCTGCTTTTGATTCGACGAATCGTTCGTGATCTTTCGAGTCGACAAGGAAAACGATACCGGACACTTCTGGGAAATAATCCTTCCAGAGACGACGAGCTGGGCAAAGTTAGCAGACGTTCTATGGACCCCAAATCAAACCCCCAGTACCTTGTTGATGTCCACCGAGATCGAATGTTGTGAACTTCACATTGCCAATGGCCAGTTCCTCAGATGCTATTTGATAGTTAGCAACAGCTAATGTGTATTGCGCCCATTTGCGCCCTTTCTGGTCTCATACTGGGATGAAGGGTAGGTTGAAGAATGGCAACTCGATCATTCTAGAGGTATCATTATTAGCAGCTATCTTTGGGCGCATCACGGGCGAAGTGCTAAAGGCATGCGATTTGCTATGCACAACGCTTAGTCGAGGGAGGTGTCCATTAACTTACCTTCAACATATGCAGTAAAGTCGTCTTTCCGGCATTATCGAGACCAAGGAATAGAAGTTTCGCATGCTTGTTCAGCAGTCCCAAGGACGCAAGAGTGTCCCAAACTATTATCAGAATCAGAAATCGGTAACTTGTCATTTAGGGAGAACTTCTCAAAGGTGTCTCCTGTGTGGTTGATACTTACACCAATCGATGAGCCACATTATGTATTATGATTTGTATATTCTTGAAAGATTGGGTGACGAAGTTGCTCACAGATTGTGGGTGATGGGAGAGTCAATGATGGAACTGGATTTAGAAATATAGAAAGTTCCTAGATACGTGGATGGATTCGGTCCTCATAACCTTGCTGACGCTAGTAGACTAAGTTCTGTAGGCCCTACTTTTAAGGCACCCAAGCATTAGCGCGCCACAGCGATACTGAACACGAGAGAACAAATCTCGAAAGTTCCATATATACTTTGGCATGTCCTTGGTGGATGGACTATTTGCTCATGAATTGACCCCGGCAGTAGGTGATTATCTACTTTCTAATACTTTGTCGACTATGAAAACGAATAATGCCGGTGTTATACTCTATGGAATTCCTTTGCCTCGTTCACAAAGAGCAAGATCCAAGGGCTTAGATGCTCATGCTTTGGGGTTCCTGAAGCGTGTAACATGGAAGTCTTCCGTTCATGGATTTCACAATCAGGAATTAATGGCTGTGGGGATTTAAGTATATTCTGAGTTATGCTTTCCGCAGGCGATGTAGGATCGTGGCAAGTGAAAAGTTTCATATAAACCCAGTGGACAGCTAGTTCTATCAAAGGCTCTGGTCTCTCAAGTTCTTCGTGAGAGAATGATTGGATGCTTGAGTCTGCTCTGGTCTTGCTAGCACTTTCTTCTTGGTGTTTCTACACCATTCCTGACAGGTGGTCCTATTACCAGTACCTTAACATGAATTATTCCCAAGTACAGGATCATTGATACTAGATCCATTAGCATAATTTACTTTCCTAGCCAACATACAACTTAGTATTCCCCCTCTTCTCATTCGTCTCAAACTCATTGTTAGGAAGATTTTGAGCTTCTTCGTGGGCCACATTACCTCGATTCGGAACACAACCCATTGTTCTCAACAGAGCCAGGAAAGGAAAGGGTCTCCTTCAAGCACAAAGACTTCGGGATCATGGTATATAAACTCATGAAAGGTCAGCATGATTTTTGTTGCACATCTTAAATCTGAAACATGATATTTTCCTAAAACTACAAGAAGGATGGCCTCACTTATTCTTTCTAGAATCTCGCAAGAGAAAGTTCTTTGTTGGAAAACTACCGTAGATCCCGACATAGATTTCATGAAATCTGGTTCCCTATTTGCGAGGCAGAATACTGTGTCGCTCCTCTCTCTACCCGTATCTCGGAAGTGAGAAGCAACTATCATTGAATTGTGAACTACGAGCTCGATGACACTGCTTCATAATGACCAAAGGCTCGCGAAGTCCAATATATTTGGCACGCTCATTCCATCTACAGCCAAGCGACACGCAGCAGCAACGTACGAAGCATCTTCCTAATTACGATGAGCTCTTACCGTTCAATAGTCACCTCCACAAGTGCGCGTAGCGGGAGGAGCTCGCACCATGAGCAATGAGTAGCAGCGCCAAACACCAACTTCTTTGTTACAATAACACCCATTCATCACTCCACTGTATACGATAGTCACGCTTCTCATTCCAAATTAAGTCACCAAGCATATACCATGCTATGAGTCATAATACGATATGCAACAATTATTCTTCGGCTTTGTTATTTTAGGTGGATAATGTGAGGCGGGCGGCCCAGATAGGTTCCAGGAGGAAGCAACTATATAGAGCCTGGCTATATAAGGCCCAGATGCTAGCTATATAGTATCTAAAGATAAACTAGATAAAAACTAAATATAGGATACTCAAAGTACTTCGATTCCTTTTCTGTGTTTTTCCGTTCTTTAGATTTGTATAATACTACTTCATTCTTATGATTCTCCTGATCCATTATCAAAGATATATTCGATATATATACTATTCAGCATTGATACTTTAGTATCTTGCTCCAAAGTATATAGTAGTAAATAGTCTACAAGTAGCTTAATTCTAATATTTTAAATAAATGTAGTTACAGAAATCAAGAGTATATCATACAGATATATTCCACTGCTAGTTATCTTCTACTCTATATCAAGCCCTCTCTCCCTCTGCCTAGCTAGAAGTCACCAGCCTACCTACCCATTAGCTATACACAATGCTTACAGGCGCTCCTAAACATTATNNATAATGTTTAGGAGCGCCTGTAAGCATTGTGTATAGCTAATGGGTAGGTAGGCTGGTGACTTCTAGCTAGGCAGAGGGAGAGAGGGCTTGATATAGAGTAGAAGATAACTAGCAGTGGAATATATCTGTATGATATACTCTTGATTTCTGTAACTACATTTATTTAAAATATTAGAATTAAGCTACTTGTAGACTATTTACTACTATATACTTTGGAGCAAGATACTAAAGTATCAATGCTGAATAGTATATATATCGAATATATCTTTGATAATGGATCAGGAGAATCATAAGAATGAAGTAGTATTATACAAATCTAAAGAACGGAAAAACACAGAAAAGGAATCGAAGTACTTTGAGTATCCTATATTTAGTTTTTATCTAGTTTATCTTTAGATACTATATAGCTAGCATCTGGGCCTTATATAGCCAGGCTCTATATAGTTGCTTCCTCCTGGAACCTATCTGGGCCGCCCGCCTCACATTATCCACCTAAAATAACAAAGCCGAAGAATAATTGTTGCATATCGTATTATGACTCATAGCATGGTATATGCTTGGTGACTTAATTTGGAATGAGAAGCGTGACTATCGTATACAGTGGAGTGATGAATGGGTGTTATTGTAACAAAGAAGTTGGTGTTTGGCGCTGCTACTCATTGCTCATGGTGCGAGCTCCTCCCGCTACGCGCACTTGTGGAGGTGACTATTGAACGGTAAGAGCTCATCGTAATTAGGAAGATGCTTCGTACGTTGCTGCTGCGTGTCGCTTGGCTGTAGATGGAATGAGCGTGCCAAATATATTGGACTTCGCGAGCCTTTGGTCATTATGAAGCAGTGTCATCGAGCTCGTAGTTCACAATTCAATGATAGTTGCTTCTCACTTCCGAGATACGGGTAGAGAGAGGAGCGACACAGTATTCTGCCTCGCAAATAGGGAACCAGATTTCATGAAATCTATGTCGGGATCTACGGTAGTTTTCCAACAAAGAACTTTCTCTTGCGAGATTCTAGAAAGAATAAGTGAGGCCATCCTTCTTGTAGTTTTAGGAAAATATCATGTTTCAGATTTAAGATGTGCAACAAAAATCATGCTGACCTTTCATGAGTTTATATACCATGATCCCGAAGTCTTTGTGCTTGAAGGAGACCCTTTCCTTTCCTGGCTCTGTTGAGAACAATGGGTTGTGTTCCGAATCGAGGTAATGTGGCCCACGAAGAAGCTCAAAATCTTCCTAACAATGAGTTTGAGACGAATGAGAAGAGGGGGAATACTAAGTTGTATGTTGGCTAGGAAAGTAAATTATGCTAATGGATCTAGTATCAATGATCCTGTACTTGGGAATAATTCATGTTAAGGTACTGGTAATAGGACCACCTGTCAGGAATGGTGTAGAAACACCAAGAAGAAAGTGCTAGCAAGACCAGAGCAGACTCAAGCATCCAATCATTCTCTCACGAAGAACTTGAGAGACCAGAGCCTTTGATAGAACTAGCTGTCCACTGGGTTTATATGAAACTTTTCACTTGCCACGATCCTACATCGCCTGCGGAAAGCATAACTCAGAATATACTTAAATCCCCACAGCCATTAATTCCTGATTGTGAAATCCATGAACGGAAGACTTCCATGTTACACGCTTCAGGAACCCCAAAGCATGAGCATCTAAGCCCTTGGATCTTGCTCTTTGTGAACGAGGCAAAGGAATTCCATAGAGTATAACACCGGCATTATTCGTTTTCATAGTCGACAAAGTATTAGAAAGTAGATAATCACCTACTGCCGGGGTCAATTCATGAGCAAATAGTCCATCCACCAAGGACATGCCAAAGTATATATGGAACTTTCGAGATTTGTTCTCTCGTGTTCAGTATCGCTGTGGCGCGCTAATGCTTGGGTGCCTTAAAAGTAGGGCCTACAGAACTTAGTCTACTAGCGTCAGCAAGGTTATGAGGACCGAATCCATCCACGTATCTAGGAACTTTCTATATTTCTAAATCCAGTTCCATCATTGACTCTCCCATCACCCACAATCTGTGAGCAACTTCGTCACCCAATCTTTCAAGAATATACAAATCATAATACATAATGTGGCTCATCGATTGGTGTAAGTATCAACCACACAGGAGACACCTTTGAGAAGTTCTCCCTAAATGACAAGTTACCGATTTCTGATTCTGATAATAGTTTGGGACACTCTTGCGTCCTTGGGACTGCTGAACAAGCATGCGAAACTTCTATTCCTTGGTCTCGATAATGCCGGAAAGACGACTTTACTGCATATGTTGAAGGTAAGTTAATGGACACCTCCCTCGACTAAGCGTTGTGCATAGCAAATCGCATGCCTTTAGCACTTCGCCCGTGATGCGCCCAAAGATAGCTGCTAATAATGATACCTCTAGAATGATCGAGTTGCCATTCTTCAACCTACCCTTCATCCCAGTATGAGACCAGAAAGGGCGCAAATGGGCGCAATACACATTAGCTGTTGCTAACTATCAAATAGCATCTGAGGAACTGGCCATTGGCAATGTGAAGTTCACAACATTCGATCTCGGTGGACATCAACAAGGTACTGGGGGTTTGATTTGGGGTCCATAGAACGTCTGCTAACTTTGCCCAGCTCGTCGTCTCTGGAAGGATTATTTCCCAGAAGTGTCCGGTATCGTTTTCCTTGTCGACTCGAAAGATCACGAACGATTCGTCGAATCAAAAGCAGAACTTGATGCCCTTCTGTCAATGGAGGATCTTTCCAAAGTCCCATTCCTCGTCCTAGGTAACAAGATTGACCACCCAGATGCCATCAGTGAAGATCAGCTAAGACACGAGTTGGGATTGTATCAAACAACCGGAAAGGGCAAGGTTCCTCTTGAGGGCATCAGGCCTATTGAGGTCTTCATGTGCTCAGTCGTTATGAGACAAGGTGCGTTTGAAATTTATCGAGAAGAAGAGGTACAAATCTAACATTGAATTAGGTTACGGTGAGGGTATCAGATGGCTGTCACAATATGTTTAGAGGGTGCGGATGGAATCTGGAGGGGGGATGGAGGTTGTGCGAAGCCGGAGGATGGTTCATTATGGGAGATCTGTTATGATGGGCGGAGTTCTACACAATGGTTGTTTTTCAAGGCTTTTTGGCTGGTTTCGAAAGCCCATGGGAGTTCCATATCTGATCTGAATCAGCCAACCTGTTTGTATTAGCATAGTATCGTGATCAAGACATACATCTCTTTTTAAATCATAACATTATATGTAACGGTGTGAGCCAACTGGATACTATTTTTGTGTTGTGGTCACAGGGGCATTGCGCCTTGCAGAGAATACTTAGCAAGATATTCTCACTACACATTCGACATGGATACTTGCAACGGAACACATCTTGTGTCTATATCACGCCCATCAGAATTCGTACTAACCTACACAAGTCGGATCCATAACAGGTGAATAAATTATGCGCTTCTAGAAGGCCGTGCCTTCAGCAGGTACATGTACGTCATAAGCTACATTAATGCGACGCGAACCTCCCCAACATAATTCATCCCCACACTTTCCCATCAAACCCCCTTAGGTACATAAGCAATAACCATTCAAAATATTACACGCACGATCCTACTGTACATAATGCGTAGAACGATCCGAAGTCCACATTGTCTGGCACGATCCTAACCAATAAGAAGATATGGCCGACCTAAGCCATCGAACGGACGGCCCGTCGCCGCTTTCCGCTGAAGGCTACGATGAATCTCTCCTGCCTGATTTCGACCGCGATTTCATCACAGAAGAAGACCTTCAAGCCTTTGCGAATGCCCTCAGTGCGCCTGACCCAAGCCCCAGTCTGGATGATCTGTCGACATACTCTGCGGCGCAAAGCCCGCGCGAACCATCAACGCCGAGCCGCTCGAGTATAGACGCGAGGAGAAATAGCAGAGCTACTCTTACCAATGGGACGAATACGCCAGGTGATAGGGGGAGCATGTTTATAACTGCGCAGAATGACTGGGCGCCGGTAAACCCTCCGAGACTTGTGGGAAAGGGGAAAAGGAGAGGAGAGAAAAGGAGAGGAGAGAAAAGGAGATCGGGGAGGAAGCCGAGGAGAAGCAAGGACGAGACGAGAGAGGGATATCTATACACGATTCTGAAATGGCCATTGCTTGGAGTGGTGGGAATGTGGATATTCGGCCTCGGTTTGGGGTATTTATGGACGAGATTGTATATCTGGACATATGAACACTTTATTGCCGTAAGATATTTCCCATTCGTCATTCGACAGGAACGGCATGCGCAACGAGCTCTCGAAACCTAAGGATACTTACCAGCCTGTTTATGATTTCATATAGCTAACTTATCATTTTATAGTGGAGGGGGAAACGAGAGCAGCTACGGAGAAGGCTACATGCTACAACCAACTACGGAGACTGGGTCAAGGAAGCAAAGGAGTTGGATCACTTCCTAGGAAATGACAAATGGAAGGTCGAGGACGAATACGCTTATTACGATTCTAAAACTGTGCGAAGAGTACTGGAGCAGATACGAAAATGCAGACGAAGGATCGAGCAAGAAGAGAGAGCGGGAAGACCAACCAACGGAAGTGCAACGACGAAGGCGAAAACGATTGAAGAACTCAAGGCACTGATTGAGGCATGTGTGAAGAACAATTTTGTCGGTGTGGAGAATTCAAGGTTGTATTCGCAGACTTACTATGGGACGAAGAATCTGGTACAGGAATTCATTGACGAAGGTATGTGAAGCCTGACCGTAACAGCTTAAAAGTGGTTCTGACATGATGCTATAGTTGAAAGATGCGTGCCTATTCTTGCGCAGTCAGATCAGCTCCAGGCTGATGAAAAGCGAACACTTTTCAAGCGAATGCATACGAACTTCGGTCGTACAGCTTTGTGTTTATCCGGAGGCGCTTCATTCGCTTACTATCATTTTGGTGTCGTTAAGGCACTCCTGGACGCCAATCTCCTACCTGATGTGATTACGGGAACTTCAGGTGGTGCATTGGTTGCTGCCCTAGTCGCCACAAGAACAAATGACGAACTGAAAGCATTGATAGTGCCAGCGCTAGCTGGTCGAATCAACGCATGTTCAGAGCCTTTCATGACATGGGCACCTCGGTGGTGGAAGACAGGAGCACGATTTGATTCTCTTGACTGGGCTAGGCGTTGCAGTTGGTTTACAAGGGGTAGTATGACCTTTCGTGAAGCCTATGAACGAACGGGCAGGATACTCAATGTCTCTTGTGTTCCGGCAGATCCTCATAGCCCTACTATCTTGACCAACTACCTAACAAGTCCGGACTGTGTCATTTGGTCGGCTGTTCTTGCCTCTGCTGCTGTACCTGGTATTTTAAACCCAGTTGTTCTCATGATGAAGCAGCGGGATGGCACTCTCGTACCATATTCCTTTGGTCATAAATGGAAAGATGGTAGTCTCCGAACAGACATACCTCTCAAAGCCCTCAACTTACACTTCAACGTCAACTTTAGTATAGTTTCCCAAGTCAATCCTCATATCAATCTTTTCTTCTTCTCTTCGCGCGGTTCTGTTGGACAGCCTGTCACTCATCGACGCGGCCGAGGATGGAGAGGTGGATTCGTCGGTAGTGCTACTGAACAATATCTGAAGCTCGACCTAAAGAAATGGCTCAAGGTAGTCCGCCACCTCGAACTACTCCCGCGCCCTCTCGGCCAAGACTGGAGTGAGATTTGGCTTCAACAATTTTCTGGCACTATTACTATTTGGCCACGCTCTATCATTTCTGACTTCTGGCGCATCCTGAGCGATCCGAATCCTAAACAACTGGGCAGAATGCTTCATGTTGGCCAGCAAAGTGCTTTCCCCATGTTAAAGTTCATAGCAAATCGGATGAAAGTGGAACGAACCATCGAGGCCGGAAGACGAGCAACGAGACAGAATGTCAGGAGAGGTAGTATTGAGAGCATTTTGAGCGAAGATGATCTGAGGAGTCTCCTACGCCAAAATGCGGCTGGAAGTGAAATTGAAGAGACGGCCACAGCGACGGATGATGATCTGACAGATGGTGGGGTGACGACGGCGGATGAATTTGAGGGGCTGATGATGGCGGAGAAAAAACCATTGGTCGAGGGAGAGAAGCTAAATTTGTAATTGCTAATACGGGTTATACTAGAAGAGGGTTATTAGATCATTGTGTAGAAACTGTATTGGAGTTTTGGATTGGGAAGGAAGCGAGGATAGGAGTTTACTATAGATGCATGCATAATCAATTCTGTTTTTCTCAGCCCTGGTTTAGTTTCTGGGACATATCGTTAGCTGCATGCATGGTGGAGAAGGCTTCTCAAGAACTAGGGAACGAATATAGGAGTTTAGATACATGATTACTCTGTTTCTATCAGCCCTGGTTTACAGTAATATCTGGGACATCTCGTTAATCGCCTAGTGGGAAGGCCTCTCATCAACCAGGGTAGCTATGTGCAGAACCCACAGCTGCAGGGCGAATCGAGAAGTTGTGTAGAGAAGCTGCCTCGTATCTATCAACCTCCATTATATCATCAATTCCTTATTGATTTGTCAACGAACGTCCATCAGCGGCACAGGCGTTGAAGAAAAACGCCGCTATCAGAATTCTCTTGACAGCGGCGGCACGGTTTGTCGCCTACCCGATGCAACGAGTAGGCGCTCGGAACCCAACAGCTGTGCAGTTATGAGGCGCTTGTTGGCGGGGCCAGCCATTATATGCGGCACGTACCTGAATTGTGCGTGAAAGCTGGAGTTGTACGTTCCAGTTGAGCCGAGGCTGGATGGAGGTTGTGAGCATGAAAGATTGGGGGCGAGGAGGGCTCGCGGCACAGACCCATGAATGTTACCATTTCGACCCACCCCTCGATTCCTTTCTCTGCGTCTGGGACTCAGCCCACCCAACTTGGCGCACGACTCGGAGTCGATTGGAACGATTACGGTCCATGAGCTCGAGGTATGGGTTCTGGTCACATAAGCACTTATGGAATAGGGGAGGGGAGTGAAAGCTGTTTATTGCCTGAGGCTGAATGAACTCTGCCTACTTACAGTAACCAACAACTGCAATTCGGCGAACTCACGTAGAAGCGCTAGTAAAAGTGCTAAATATGAGATGCCTCGTACTGCAGTCTGAGCCAATTGGATGGCTAGACTGCGCTTCTACAGACTTGGACTTCGTTTACAGACTTCATTCGAGATGAACGAGCGAAACAATCTCAGCATTCAATAGTCTTAGACACAGCTGGTAGAGAAGAGTATATGTTACGAGCTTTCTAATCGTTGCAGGGAAGTCGTTCAAACCTGCTCATTGTACGACTTGGTAATGAAGGTACGAGTCAAGTCGAGTTCTTCGCCATGCTGTCTTGTTGAGGGTATAACCCCGAGCTGGATAGTGGCAAATGCGAGTTTGGTTATTCGATTTGCCTGTGTATGAAAGCTTTCAAATAATGGTGGGCCGTTCCCATCGGCCATACTCATTCCTCCCGCAATTACAATGATCTTATATGCTCTTCCTGTTGTCATCTTTTACGTACAACGCCGGCAATAGCCAGTCCTGTCTTATAGTCCGCTTTTCACTACTAAATCTCTCCAATATGAACGGCCTCACCGTCGCAGCAACCGTCGCTGCGCCTGTCTCTCTTGCTATCCAACTAGCTTCTGGTGTTCAAGATCTTGTCAGCTTTTGGGGTTCCGTCATCGAAGCGCCGTCAGAGATATCAGACATAAGAGCACAGTTACAGCTCCTGAGAAACCTCCTCCGATCTATCCAACTCGAGCACGAGTTCAACTCACCACGATATTCTCGAGTATCTGCGGATATCGGCCACGAATGTCTCGCTATTTGTACAAACCATATCACCAAGCTAGAACGTTTAACTCCCCAACTCGATCGTGGTTTGAACGTAAATACAGTTAGGCGCAGATGGACGTGCTTGACTAGGAGCTTGAGAGATAGGCGGATTGCAAGTCACTGGCGGGAGTTGGAGAGAGCTAAAACAATGTTAATTGTCTATCAAAATTGGGAGCAGGGGTGAGTCCAGAGCAATGCTACGGGCGAATGACAGCGACTAACTAAGTCCAGACAGAAACAAAACACGTTGCAATCTACGATGAACAAGCTTTTAGGTGTGGATCCAAACTCTGACACAGAACGCAAGTTCGAGAAACCGAGTTTATCAATGTCTTCTACCATCGTGGCATACGAACGGTGCTTGTCCAGGTCGCCAGTTTTTAGTCACAAGCTCGGAAGCCCCCAACCCCAGGGATTGAGTCTACTACCTTGCGCCTCTCTCTTCAAGTACAGCCGGGATATCCTCACTACGGCGTCATTCATATTACTCAGTCTTGGGCATGTCAGGTGCGCTTGGATGATATTGGGAATTCTCCTACCTGTAGTCTTGAAACTATCTACGAACTTTACATCATGACTTTGCTGGGAATCTGGAAGTTGAAAGCATAGTAGTACTATATCAACTAGCTTCTTGTAGTGAACAGATATCATCATATAGATAGTAGGATGTTCCAGTCTATAACCAATTCTCCCTTGGTCTCGGGGATATTGCACACGAACCTCATTGTTCTCATTACTCTTTGGCTGTCGGCCCAGGTCATGTCATGCTCGACAGGGGAAGGAAATACAGTGTGAATCTTGAAATCCACTGGGCAGTCAGGCAAAGTCTTGATCTCAGGCTCAAAGTCACTCAACGACCACTGCAGCTCACACTTGCCATCTGAATCACGTTCGACAAACGACGCCTAGGCTGCAAACCTACCCAGTGGGTGGGTTGGGTACCCGGTGGGTTAGGGCACCCATGGGTGGGTTATGATAACTAATGGGTACTTATTGGGTGGGTTGAGGAGGAGATTTCCCTATCTGTTGGCTGTCACGGACCATATTGTGGTATATGCCACCTATGGAATGCGTATATGGGTGGGTTAAAGAGCGTGAGGAGGTGTAATTATCCACCTATGGGTACCCGTGGGTGAGTTGAGGGAGGGCCATTACCCATCTATGGGTACCCATTTCGCAGCCTAACGTCAACGCCACCGCCGCACATAGACTTCCCAGTGGATTAAAAAAGAACAGCACTGTCGCATTGTAGGACGTGTTGTTGCTCTGGATCTGGAAGCGCGTTGAGCTATGTGCCGAGCCTGAAACCGTGACTGGTCGCCTTTTCCATTGCCCGGTGCTGGGGCCGGCCGTCTTCTCCTCCCCATAGGCGCACTACATACTTCCGTCGTTAGCCACCCAGAAGACGACCAGTAGTGGATGGTCGCGGAATTGACCGCCGGCCCAGAACGAATAAAATTCCAGACCACTATGAGGGTATAGCTAGGTTACTAGCGTGGTGTTGGTGCCGCGCTAGGAATTACGTCTCACGTAACTAGAAGGCTAGCTGGTTATTCCGACACTTTCTCTTGAATAATTAAATGTCAAGGACGAGATATGTAATAAGGACCTAGTTACAGAAATAGAGGGCGGGGGGAGCTTGCCAGATTCACGGATCAGCGCCAAGCATACATTGTTTTCCGTAGCCAGCGCCGGTGTATAGACAAAGCCACCGGCTTCGCAGCACACCACCGCATCAACTTTAATCCTGTCTCCAGTAAAGTGAGCTTATATCAGGAGGTACAGTACACCACCTAACACGGCAAACAAAAAACAAAAGACCTTACGCTGATCACCTTCCCACTTATCTATACCCCAACCTACCCTATTACAGATCTGTCTCGCCAGCCTAGCTCGGATGTGCATCCAAAAAGTCCTTCGCCTCCTTGGTCTCCTCCCATCCCAGCCCCCCAGCCTTCCCTATCGCCACGATACTCTGCTTCTTCGTGTAGTCTGCGATAGTCTTTAGCGCCGACCGCAGCCGCTGGGCCCGGACACCCTTGATCGTCACCTTTGCCGCGACCGGATGCTCCGTGCCGTCCGTCGGCGTGATCTCTATGTCGATCTTCTCCCCTTTCCTGATCTCGTTGACTATATCGCCGATGGTGCCGAGCGGGTTGGCGAGCGCCCAGCCCGGTGAGGAGGGCAGCGATGCCGGTAAATAAGTCACCGTTTTCGGCGGCTTCGGGTTCTATTTTGGATGCCGTTGGTGTCTCATTCCTCACGTTTCCCGAAGTAGAAGATATATACCATCCGATAAGAAGAAAGAGGAGTTTGCTTTCGCGTCCCACGTTTCGCCGCTTGGGAAGACTGGGAAGCCATCCTTGCCCTGCGTCGCCGCGTCCATCTGCGCCTTGATATATGCCGCGGTATTTTTGGGACTCTCCGTGCAGCCCTCGCACACCACCACGATGTTGATCGTGGTCACTTTATCTTTGGTCGCAGGCTTGGCCTCGAAAAACTTGGTTGCATATCGGTCCAGGAGCTTGGTGGTGATCCGCGTTGCAGCAGTTGTCGCGATGGCTGTACTAACAGCGATAGCCAAAGTAACTAGCACGACCGGAACCGCATTGATCACTGGACCAGGCCCCGACCGCACGACGCTGGAAGGTGCAAAGGCAATCGACTTATCCTTGAGCAGCCCTTGGATCAGGAAGGTGAATTTGTCGTGGTCATCGTCGCCGGGCAGTATGACGCGGAGCAGCTCCAGCACGTCACAGTCTTTGTTCTCATTGATCACAAAGTGCAGCTGAATCACAGCACCATTTTCATGCAGGATGATCACGCTAAGTTCACTATATTGAGCTATTAGTATCTTGAGCTTTGTGATATGATGGTGGTTATGTACACGAAGTCTGGGATTTTGGGTTTCAGGTACAAGATGGTGCTGTAAGCCAGGAGTCGCCAGTCACCTGTGTTCTTCTTGTTATTTCTCCAACTTAGGTCGAGCGTGGTCATGGTTGCGGCTGGTAAAAGGAATCAAATACGGTGTCTTGGGAAATGGAAAAAATTGTGCGGTGGTTGATAGTTAGTTGTTGCTACTTGGTCCTCAGTCTATATTGTAAGGCCGTGATATTGAGAGGTCTTATAGGTTTCTGAGATAATGATGGATATACAGCTGGGATATTCCTGGCGTGTAGCTGAGGACAGAATTGCGATGGACCTACTATAGCGTAACATCAGAACATCATCAAGTCCACTGTCGGTTTGGTACAGGAACAGCATATAGGACCAAATGCAAGTCTTTCACGTATAATCAATAGCTTGATATTGCGTATCTGGGAAGGGCAGTTTGTAAGCATGGCAATTTTGCTTTGATTGGTTCTCATATACTCAGTAAGGCCTATGGTTCACCTTCTAAGGGCTAGCGCCGGGCTGGTAAAATTACTCGTAGTATATATACAACAATGAAATTTTCCATTTAACTGTGCCCGTTAAAACGGATGCCAAAAAAGAGAGTTTCATTGCTTGCTAAACATACAGCAGTAGTCCTTTCCGGGCGAGGTATGAAATCCCTAATATTTCGACTGCTCTAGTTTCTGGTCTCACCCGGTCGTCCTGTCTTCTTATCAAGTATCGTATCGAGTTGATGTGTATCATAAAATCATAGACCAGCACATCTGATAGGTAGCGAGACACGGGGGTCCCGGTATGAGAAAATCCTTACCCTGCTGTTTTCTCCTGCATATTGGGTGAACGGCCAGACTCTTACATATAGCCGTCCCATTTTGCATAACGAAGTTGATCTTCGCTAAAGAAAAGGACTTCGTTTGTTCTCTCCCGTTTTTCATCTGCAATGGCACGTAACCTTAAATCCCGGCTCTGTCGTTATTTCAACCTGGAGATATGCAAGTCATTTAAGCTATTAATATAAATCTATGCTCCTGTACCTTTAACCTTGCCAATGAATTGTACATATTAGTGTCGGCGTGCTCTATTATATGTACCCAACAAGAAGCTGCCACATTCTTCTTTAGTAGCTAGATGCTAGATGCTTCTATTGGGGGTTTAGAAGAGGCAGGATCTTATCTCCAAGTAGCCTCCCATCTCTGAATATGCCTGCCTGTATGCGAAGTAGTGGAAAATATTTGAGCAGAATTTTGGCTTGGAGGAAATAAATTTGAATATATCTCCATATATTTTGGGAGCAACCTATTATGATTTCTCAAGTTGAAAAGCCAAGCTTCTATATTCAGAATAACTATTAAGTATAGATACACTCTGGTGTAAATGGTTGAGAAATCTGCAAACACTCAAATTTAATATCGTTTCCGAGAGGACGTGTATAGATATCATATGTCGTCTGAAAGCGTTGGCCGAGATCCATAAAGGGTTAGCTAGAAAGCGGGGGTTTGTTTGGGTTTTCCGCTGAGGATTATATCGATGAGGAATTATAGCTAGTAACTTCGTTTTTGCTTTAGTTGAGTATGGGCGATTTACCTCGGCATGGGTTCTTCTGGCTGAGATATCGAGTCTCGAGATCACAAAAGAGCTGGAAGAGGAACCCGTTTTATCATCATCCATGTTGAGATCATATCCGAGTGCTTACACAGGGGATACCAATTTGGCACCCTAGCGTCGATCAACTCCTAACCAGGACGCGGAGCCCGGTGTCAATCTCTCACCCTTCTCGAATCTTCAAGCTACCACATACTGCATACCGTCCCTACCGCATACTGTATTATACTTCAAAGATCACAATAGACCGGGAAATTGTCACAGCCAAACAACGTTCCCTACCGGCGCAATGCGGGGCCGGCCCAGTCCCAGGGTCAGCGCCCCCTTTCGTAACAGTGGATGACTAGTACAGTGATGTACATTAAAAGGAGGGTGACAACTCAAATTTATTGCTATCCCTCAGTAGTTGAGGGCTGAGTTTGAGACAAAATTTGACAATGTCAATTAAAAAAGCTACCATGGACTTTCGAAATAAATTTCTTTACTGCGGAGATTTAATCTACCGCCCTAGGCAAGCTCGGACGTCTAATGTCCTAGCCTTACAATATTAAAGAAGGGTAAACCGCTTTATTCTGCCCTCAGCACAACACCATCAGCGCTTGTACAATGATCGCCTCAGCTCGCTACCGCAACGGCATCAGGCACCTGTAGAATGGGCTTCGGCACTCGACGTTGCGCTCGTATCTCGAGCTCAGCTATCTTCAAGACCGCCACCGATGTAAGCTGGTTGGCCCCTGGTCGAGAACAACTCCTCTCCTCGTTGGTGTCATTCGGCATTCAGCTGCTATCCTTCAACTCTATTGGGATCATATCTGCTTGGTTGGCTACAAAAAGTCGGAACTCGGCAGATGACGCCATGATTGCCCACGTTCAATTGGACCACGTCTACGCTGAACCAAAGTGGGGACTTCCTGTGCTTGGTGAAGGTTCAGACCCGGCTTATTGGTCGGGCAATCTCTGCTCCCTTGCACCTTCAGGTGATTTACCCCTCTTTATCGTAATTACTTCTTCCACGCCTTCTAACAAACCTACAGAGAGACTGGCAAACTCAATATGGATCGGTTTTGTCAGTCCTGCCGAGAGATGTTCTTGCAGCCCGAAGTTGAACCTAAGAGCGATGAATTTTTGAGCGCAACAGCCGACCATCGACGACATGTAAAAGAGGTGAAAGCATCTGCACAGTCTGGCTGCCACTTATGTATTATAGTGTGGGAGCACCAAAAAGTAAAGTCACTTTGCAAGCAGAGGGATATAGAGGAGATCGACCTGGTTTGTGGACTTTCCTGGGATCCAGAAAGAGCAGTGTTTAATAGGATTGTATACTGGGCTTACGCAGCTGATGGAAGTCTCTATTATGACATTGTCACCATTGATATGTATCTTCAATCGGGTAAGTCACAATTAAACTGCTGTTTATAATGGAAGCTTTATAGTAATACTATCTACTAGATATCAAAGTCAAAGCATCTAATTGTTTGAGATCACCAGATACTGAGTCTGAAACCTGCCATACTATCGCAGTCAGTTGGCTTCATGATTGTTACGAAAACCACGAAAAGTGTCGAACTGAAATAGACTCATCATCTTGGTGCCCGACCCGTTTAATTGACGTGGAACTCGTTAACCCGAGATTAGTTGTTAGCACAGAAATGAATGACCTCCCAAAATTCCCACGGTACGTCTGTTTAAGCCATCTGTGGGATGCTGGGATTGTTTTTCAGTTGACAACTGCCAATGAAGATTATTTGAGACAACAGATCCCGTTTGATGATCTGTCGCCTACATTTCAAGACGCAATTCGCTTCACCAGACGTCTTGGAGTACGCTTTCTATGGATCGATTCTCTTTGCATCCTTCAAGACTCTATAAGCGACTGGCGTACAGAGTCAGCTCTAATGGATAAAGTCTACGAGTACTCATTTTGTAACATTGCGGCAACAGCCGCTTCTGGAAATTCGGGTGGGTTGTATCAAAGGCGAGACTCTCGCTTGGTAGCCCCTCGCCAGATGCAAATCACACGGCAAGGACACAAAGGAATATATATCTTTTTCGAAGGCCATAGCTGGAAGAAGTGCGTGAGCAAGGCTAACCTGAATAGCCGGGGCTGGGTCTTCCAAGAGCGGTTGTTGAGCCCTCGCACTTTACATTTTTCATCCCAGCTTTTCTGGGAATGCCGGATGCTACAAGCTTGCGAGACATATTCTTCTGGTCTCCCTTATGAGCTTGACTCATCTGGCTGGAGTGGCGAAACTGAAGTCCCTTCTAGCTATAAAAACTGGCGAGAGGAGATGCAAACAAGCGCGTCAACTTCCTGGAACCAGACTGTACAGATGTATACCAGATGCAAATTGACACGACTCTCTGACAGGCTTATTGCTATTGCGGGAATAGCCCAGAAAATGCAACCTTACTTAAAAAGCGAATATCTGGCAGGACTGTGGAAGTGTGAACTACCCTGCAACTTACTTTGGAAATTGCAAAATATGGTTCATCATGATCTCGAAATTTCCAGGCCAGATATATACCGATGTGAGTATTGTTCAACTGTGACTAATCGCAAATCTTACGAGATTCATAGGTCCGTCATGGTCTTGGGCGTCGCTGGATTTTCCGGCAGCAGATATTGAATTATTTGAGAACGGCAATGCTCGAAGGATATTGGCAAAAGTTCTTGAAGTCAAGATCGAAAGCCCATTGGAGAAAAGATACAGCCATGTGACTGGAGGCTACGTGCGCCTAGAAGGAAAACTTGGGTTGGTGGATTTCGAAAGACTCACTAACGCACTCTGGAGAGGTGACAGGGGCGGACACTGGAATTACGAATGCTCCTTGGATGTTGAGAGTCCCGAATTTTTTTGTGAAGAAACGATGGATTTATGCCCGAATCGCCCAACTCTGTATTGTCTGCCAATTGCAACATATGACAGAGCAAATCCCGACAAGTTCAGCAGTCTCCAAGTGCATTGTCTATTGATGGAACAAGTTAAGGGGAGTAAAATGGACTTTAGAAGGATTGGTCTGCTGATTGTATTGATAGACTGGCAATCAGAAGTTGATCCAGAACTACAATGGATTACAGATTATACAGTAGGAAGCTCTTTAGTCTCGAACTTGGATATAGTAACGATATACTAGATAAAATTATAGTTAAATATTTCAAGCTTGATATTACAAATACTTATCTTCTAAGTTATGTAGATATACTCAAGATCTCGAATACTAATAATTAATGAAAACGATAATATTATTATAGATTTATTATTGGAAACAGTCATATAGAGAGCCGATATTAATTACAATAATAAATAAATAAATAGTAATTACAATTAAATACAAAGCTTTATAATTGATAATATGTCAGGAACGATGTTCACCCTAAAGCAGTTGGCCTACGTCCTCAATTCAAATTATCTTCAGAACTGCACGGCTAGCATTGGCGGAATTGACCCCACGAGTAAGGCTGGATCGGTCCTCATTGAACAATTGGTGAAAAAGTAGGTGGACTACGCGAATAATAATGGGCTCCCGCTCGTTTCGCTCTCGGCTGAGGCTCAGGTTCCCGACCCGTCCTAGTTAAAAGTCACGGCCTTCGCGCGCCAAATTAGCAAGTACAAGAATGACCAAGGGCCAGAAATCACAAATCCAAACGCCAACGAGATCAAAGCAACGACTTTGGACTACCTTTGCGCAACCCGTGGCGAGAAAAGTTCCGGGTCCCGCCGTCTTCAACTGGAACTGGGTGCTCGAGACAGAACTCAAGGACAAGAGCGGTATCATTTCCGTCAACCGCGACGTGATCGCTCATTTTTTTTCGGACTGGTTAGTCCCGCAGTGCAAAGCTTGTTGCGTTGAGGTTAAGCCCCAGACCGAGGCAATAGGCCTGGGCGGTGATTATGACTGGGAGGTGTATAAAAACCTGACGCCCAAGGTCACTAAGGGATCGGGACCCACGGTTCTGAATATCCCCTATGATAGCTCCCATGCTGATGAGTCGAAAGGTGTGGCATCATATCTTTATCTATGGGTACATGCCACTTACAATTGCGATGTTACCTTCAATAAAAAACACGGTAACGGTCAAACGGCGTTGTTTTGCGAGGACCCGGTTCGAACTTGGCAATATCTGGTTTTAAACTCCACTTGTTGGATGGTAATAACCAGGCGAATAATCGGACTGGAGTGATGTTGAAAGATGCCGATATATTTGACGGAACCACCACCCTCCTCGCTACAATGCATAACGCAGCCATCCCGACCGAAGATCACGAGGACCCAAACCCTATCTTTGTGACCATGGTTTGGGGCAAGAACAAAAATAACGAGGTCTTTTATCTTCATTGCCTAGCAAGCAAACTTCGCGACCCCGATTCGTGGAGTACACCTGTCCCCATTATCACTGGGATTGAGCATATATCATCGTATCAGAATCGGGTTGATGGAGGGAACACTATCGTTGCCGCTGGTGGAGGGAAGCTAACTAATCTGACACAAGCCGTCAATGCTAATGGCAGCGGTCTCTAGCGACAACAAGAAATCGTGCTTAAGACAAAACCGGATGTGCCAACACTTCCACTCACTTCGTACACCACCACCCTGCGCGTAAATGATGATAAGGGGCTACCGATAAAGGAAGCCACTGTCAAAATCTCCGCTAATAGCCGTAGCCCTGTATACATGAACGGTCTCTACTACATTCTGGATAACACTGGACCAGTAGTCGTAAATACCGACGCTGCCGGTATTTTATCAGTCATTCAAGCCATTGCTGACCTCAGTGGCACTGTCCTTACGGTATCAGTTGATGGAGGTAAAACGCAAACCACTATCAATCCTATGCAGCAGGTGTTCCAAAAATTCACGGCTCTCAAATCTATGGACGAACTTAGCAAGGCGGTTGTATATCGTGACGCGAACGATGGCGGTAAAAGTGGTTCGCCTACCCCTCTCATCAGTGACGATCTCACAGCGGAAGATAAACAAATGGTCGTTACTGCGCTTGCTAATATAGAGGTTGCTTACTCCCAATCCCAATCCCAATCCCAACCGCGAGACTTGTTTCAAGGCGGTATAGTGCCATCGGGTCTCTTCCGGAAGCTCCCCGGTAAGATAGCTTACGTCGAGGGCGTCTTTGACCACGAAGCCATCTCGGTAGGAGACCTCTATAGCTGGCTCAAAGCAAAGATGAAATCAGGGCTCAACACTATCGTCAATATTATCAAAGATGGCGCCTCCGGCCTATGGAAGTTCGTCGCTACCGTTGCGGGCAAAACGTATCACGCCTTCTTGAACACTATAGATGCCGTTGTTGGCGCTGTCGTTTGGGTCTTCAACGAGATCAAGGCCGCGGTGAAAGACGTTATTCGCTTCGTGGAATTCCTGTTCGAGTGGGACGACATCAAACGAACAAAGCAGGTGATGCACAACATCGCCAAACGCTTCCTTAAATACCAGGTAGACCAGATCCCAATCTTGCACAGCAAATTGGATCAGGCATTTGATACCATCGCGAAGAAAACCAGCGAGTGGGGGAAGGCGGACTGGTCAAAGCTGGGCGACGTCGCTATGATGCCAGCATTGGGCAGCGCCTCGGACCCGACGCAAGGATCGACCTCAGGCTCGTCGCTGCTTGCAAACCATTTCCGGGATAACGTCAAAGACATGGTGATCCCCGCCCTTCCCGCCGCAGACGACGTGAAAGGTCTTGTTGACGTCCTGATAAATGCGCTTGCCAATGAGGGCAAGACTCTTCAGGCCACTTATCTAGATCTGCAAGACCTGGCCACCCAATTTAGTTCTCTCAGCATCACGGACGTGATCAAACGGCTAGTGGGCATCATCGCCACGGGCGTGCTGTCGAGCGTCAAGGTGGTGGCGGACGCGTTGCTGGGCATCCTTCACTAGCTTCTGAAATCCGCAACGACCATCCTGGATACCGAAATCTACATCCCGGTCATCTCCGATATCCTCGAAAAGATTGGCGTGCCGAAGTTTTCCATCTTGGACCTCATGACGTGGATCGCCGCGATGGGATACACGGTCGTGTATAAGATTGTCAAGAATGAGGCACCCTTCCCATAAAACGAGCACGTGTAGGCCATCATTGACGCGCCGTCTTGGGAAGGCTTGCTGGTGCAATTTGGCCAGCCGCGACCGAGAGCGGAATTTGCTTTGTCTGCCACTGCTGCAGGTGCCCCCATTCCCGAGATCGACGACTCGACCAAGAGCGCCGCCGTCGTCGCCACCCAAGCCGTGCCCGCCTTCCTCGCGCTCACAGCCGCGTTCGTGCAAGACGCGGAAGCAGAGACGCCCGAAGGCGAGAATCCATTTGCGGTTGTCAGCGCCATCATGGGCGTTGCGGGATCCGGCATCAAAGCCAGCGGGAGATTCCTCGTGCCCACCAAACCGATCAAAGAGGAAGCGGTGCGGATCATGTCTGATATCACCGACGCAGTGGTGATCACTGCTGTTATCATCTTTTCTGGCCCGGCGCAGAAAGTGTTACGGGCGAACAAAGGTGCGTTCAAGGCGCTGGCGACGGCAGATGGACGTGGGACCGGGGCGATCGTCAATGCGTTCCTTGTTGTGCCTGCGCTGTTCGTTTCCGGGTGGCATTTTTACGAGCTTAGCAGCGAGGTGACCAGTCGGGACCGCACGGTAGAGATCCTGGGCGAGGTGACGAATCTAGCTGGGTATGTTGCACGAGTGTCATATGCGGTTGCGGTCAATGATCCGGATCCAAGTAGCAAGCAAGTTCCGGTTGCGGTGTTGGTGGGAAGCAACCTTGCTATCGCGGGCCTGCTGACCGCGACGGCTACTGTGATTGCAGGCAAGACGGACAAAGCGGCTCTTGAGGCAGGCTTGGTAAAGGTCAATGGAACGATCAAAGAGTTGGAGGAGGACGTGGATGGTCCAGACAGTACAAGTGCCCCCCCCCCCCGCCATTTAGGCCACCTGTGAAGTATTAGATGCTTCATCCGATGTTCTGAAGGGCTCATTTCTTTATCATTGAATCGTTTAATTGCTTTAGCTGTTCCTTATTGCGTGCTCCTTAATACCCAGATTGATGGCCTGTTTAGATGGCATAAATAATGGTCTTTACGACCTGTTTAGTTAGGAATAATGTATGCGATTCTACTCTCTCAGTTATGACCCCGATTTAGTACTTTTTATCAAAGAGAGCACCGAATTTTTCTCTTTTATCAACTATTCATAATGCTTATCACTTCTTAAGTCGACATCATATTCTAGTAGATAATGGCTGGCTCAAGGCAGACCTCCATCACTGTACGCTTGCTCGACTTACCGGAAGACTGGAAAGAATAGCTTGGAATCATTAAATACAAAGCTTAATCAGGGACTGATATTGATATCTAGCCCTATATCGATTGTCAGCGTAAGAGAGTTGAAAGGTTTCCGTTAGTGGTTACATGAGATCATCAATGGCTCTCGCCACAAGATTTCCATCAACTGCTACATGCCCATTTGTCTTGTCTATATTTTTATTATTGCTGTGATACCTGATTATGAACCTATACTTCCATTGTTCAAAAACACCGTTCATCCTACATTGTGTTAATGTATATGTCATATCGTGACCAATACTCATATCCTGAAAGCATTGATAATGCTATTCATGATTTATTCTCTATTCGCTCTATGCTATTCAATTTCACGCACAGTCCGTTCTTGCTCCGCTGTTTGACACTCTGTCCTGCCTTCTTTCCTTCCCCACAAATCCATATCTACAAACCCCTCCCCTGGAGTAACCCCATCAACGCCTCCAATCCCAACTCTCTAACACCATCCGCCTTCAAAACCAAATCCTGTCCACCATCAAGATGAATAATAACCGTAACACCTTTCACACCCACACCTTTCAATTTACCCTCTCCATCCCCACCTCTATTCCTCTGCTCCAAACCAATTCTCTCCCTCTCATCTCCCTTCCCCTTTTCCGAGCACGTGACTTCCCCCTTTCCATCACGTCCACTAGCGGGATTCCAATCTGTTCTCTTCTCAACACCCACTACACACCTATAATCGCCACCAACACTCCTACTCTTCGACACTGAGCTACTAATTCTCATTCCCAAGCTCTCACTCCCATGCCATCTCATGCTCGCATCCCAATACCCACCACTAGCTGTCTCCGTCACTATCGCTGTTTGTGTACTCGTACTGAAATCCCTCTCCTTCCAGCCTTTCCTCAAATCCAGACTGTCCTCGCATACTTCTCCGCCTCTTTCCTCATTGCTCCCAACCCCTGGTCCATCACCCCCTATACTAAGCGATGTATTTGCACTACCGCCAGCAGGCTTCCACCACGGGTTCTCTAAGGGATAATCTTCTTCGACACCAGTACCAGTACCAGTAGCTAACCTCGCAAGTGCAACATGTGTTTCAGACTCTGCCTCATCCAGTATATGTATCCCCAAATTTTCGGCCTGACTTCCATCCTCTCCATCCTCCTTTTTCCTCTCCCGTACAGCGCCTACCCCCAGCAGCCACGACACTTCCGACTCAGATTCCGAAATCGCCGTATTCTCCAGCCTGTTATTCTCTCGGCACGTCCTACTAGAGTTACCATCATCCACAGCCTCACTTCCACTCAAACTATCATCATCATCATCAGCACTCTCACTTCCACTCCCACTAAACCCCCAATGCCTATGCCCAACCCTCAACCCCATCTGCCCCTCACGCACACAAAAACCCCGACTCTTCACAATTACTCTACACACACCACCCACACAACCATCCCCTTCACCCACAAGCTGACATTCGCCCTGCAAGAGCGCGCGGTCTCCTGTGCGTATATACCCCGTGCATTGCGACGCTGTATCTGAGCTTGTTCTAGAGCTTGAAGAGACTGAACTCGCGCAGTCTATATCTCGTTCCTGCTCCTGCCGTTTCTGTCCAGCAAATTGATGCTGGATACGCGGACTTGCATGTGCAACTTCTATCTTAGAGGTCCTCCCGGATTCATCTGCTGCGAGCGAAATCTTCTGATTCGAACAACCACCTTGCAGCGCACCACTCATTGCCATTCCGTATCTCGACTCAGCTATTCCCATCCCCAAACCTTTGCTTGTATTCGAACTTTGCTTTAGAGACGGGAAGTTCCTGTGCTCGGCACTGATATGTAGTCCCCGAACTGACGGGTCCCGAGCACTCATCTCTTTCATCGAGTCGGAAGATGGGGATAAGTCCGCAATATTTCTCTTCCCTTTGAATTTCCGTATATCATCTCTCCCAGCAGCAACCTTGTGTATCGGCCCCGGCCCCGGTCTCAGTTTTGCTTTCCCCCTTTCAAACCCACGCCCAAACCTCCCCTTCTCACCCCACCCATCCCCAGACTTCTCCTCTTGCTCCTCTCCCTCCCTCAACCC
>LLKJ01003504.1:0-23363 GCA_002242865.1 Clarireedia sp. CPB17
TGCCGGCGGGGATGGAGGGCTGGGCTTCGTTGGGGGTGTTGTTACTGGTGATGGGTTCGGTTCCTTCGAGGGAGGACCATTTCAGGCCGGTTTTGGACTTTTGGAGCTCGATTTCGAGTTTGTTGGGGGTGATGTTGAATTTACTTTGGGATGGATCGATTCGGTCGTAGAGAGGTGAGGCTGTGAAGTCGTATGATGTGCCAGTTGAACCGATTGGGAAGGAGACCTCGACCTGTGATGTATGTTAGTTTCGAAGGAGTTCATTTGGATTGAAAATGCTTACTTGTCCCTCTTCAATATTGACTTGTGCCTCATCCTTGGGAATTCCTTTTGCGAAGATTGTGATTGTGATTTTGGAGGACGATTGGAACCACCTGGAGAAGAGTCAGCCTTGTGCCAATGTGAAAATAAAGAACACACAAAGTTATACTTACTCATGTCTGATTTTCTCCTTCGAAGTAACCGCCGAAGACGCAGGAGCTTTACCAGCTGCAACACTAGCTTCCTTCTTATTCTCTTCCTTTTTCACAACCGTGTATCTCTTCTCCGGCGTCTCTTTTACAGTACACTTATTACACTCGGCATCCTCTCCCCCAGCATTATCATAATCCGCCTTAACCTTCGCCTGCCACATACCGAGTCCCTTCTCCTTCTCATTCCTATTCCTGCACCAAGTAAAGCACAACCTAGCGTCGCCAAATCGACCCAGAGCATGAAGCGCGATTCCACGTCGCAACTGCGCCGACGCTATCTTGTCACCCTGGCCGCGAGCTTGGCCTGCCAGAACGGCATTTTCGGCGTCGGCAAGAGCGTCTTCGTATTTGCCGACGCGGTGGTAGGCGATGGAGCGTTGGATGAGGTATGCGGGGGAGGTGGGATGTTGCGAGAGAGCTTTGGTCAGGTAATCGATAGCTGCGGGGTAGTCTTTCTTGTCCATAGCGGTTGCTGCGAGGGCGGCTTGGGACGCCATTTTGGGTGGGTTGTAGATTTCTCGAGGTTAATCTGTGTTATTATAACAAAGTAAAATAAAAGTAAGTTGGAAGATGGCACAGAAAGTTTTCAGTTTTATATTTGTCTTCAGATTCATAAATGGAAAGCTCAGCCTTGCCCTCGGACGGTCCCACCAATACAGCAAGAGCTTTCTCCACACCTGCAGGGCATTGACTTTCTAGAACCTCCGATTCGTGGGGGATTCAGGCACTAATCATTGTTGGTATCGGCCGAGTCTTCAGAACAATAAATATAGCTGAAAACAATATTTTTGTACTTAATTAGGTCTATTATTCTATCGTGATATACGTGATCATATAATCCCTTCTCAGCATAAATCCAGCCTGTTTTTTAAAGCAGCTTGACATCCCCATATTTCTTAGCAAACATTCCCAAAGCCTTCATCGGGAAGATGAACTTGTAGTTTGGATACGAAATCATGCAGCTTTTGTTAAAGACACCTTCAATAGCTTCTTGTAACCACTCTCCGTTTGCTTGCTGTCTGCTCATGATGAGCTTCAAAGCCTTCTCAACTGGTGCACGGTCAGGGTAATTGGCTTCAAGTAAACCAATGCACGCCCAAGCCGTCATCACAACTTGAGAGCCAGTCGGATGCTCGATATATTTAGCTTGTTCGCAGGACTATTATTTATTAGAGACCAGAGAGGAAGCACTATGTGTAGATAGAGATATAGAGATATACATACCTTGTAGCTCTCAGACCATCCTCCATCAGTTCTTTGTTTGGAAATGAGGAAATCACATCCCTTCCTCGCATGCTCGCTGTTTTCATAGGTCTCACCAATACTGGCAAGACTCTCAAGGGCAAACATTCCCGCATATGTGAAACAGATACCCCAGCTACCATACCAGCTCCCATCCGGATATTGTGCTTTTCGGATGTATGCGATGGCTCTATTCTTGAATGCCTTGATTTCGTCCGCGCGATAGTCTGGATAGTATTTGGCGAATAACGACAGAGCTGTCACTACAGCCGTTGTGCATTCCGGGTAATCATACTCAATCATAATTCTGCCGAACACCTCGGCAGCATTCAGCATCTCAAGCTTTTCAGAACCTCTGGTTGGCTCATAGGATGCGCAACCACCAGATTCATTCTGATATGTGAGAAGTGTATCAATCGCATCAAAGATACGTTGATCCTCTAGTAGAGTTGGATATCCAGGCGTTCGTTGAAGAAGTATGACAGCTTTCAAAGCTTCTGAAATGCAGTCACTGACAGCATAGCCTTGATCTTTGTTGCTGAATGCCCATGCACCTTTTCGCTGCTGTCGATAGCAAAGCGCTTGATCATCAACGTTATCTCGAATTTGCTGATCATCAAGGAACTCCAGTGCTTTTGTTAGCATTGGTCTCCATCGTGGATCCTCTGCCAGACCAGCATCCATGACAGATTGGATCAAAAACGCCGTATCCCAGCATTGAACACCGTTTGTCCCATTGACCAGCATACCTTCGTCCTTGACCCACATGAAATCAGCCATTCGTTCGCGATGTCTTTGTACCGAGTAAGAATTTGGTCCCTCTTGCATGTAGCACGCAATCATGTTCAAGGGAGCATTGACAGGTGCTAAACACGAGAAGTCCGTGTTCTTGTCTTCCATTTGGATCAATTTATAAACCCAGTTTTCGGCTTTCTTTGCCAAAGCGTCGGTTCTGAGATATGGATTCCAAATATTGACGAGCGCCCAATTTGCGGCATTGAGAAGCCACGTCTTAGGATGATAATTATCCTTTGGGTGGATGCTATTACGGTTGCCCGCCCAGTTTATGGATTCATATGGTTCCACGAAAAGTTCTTGTCGTAGTTGTTCTATGAGGGGCGTTGTTTTATATGTGAATCGCTTTGACCATATAAACGACATGGGGATGTAGACCTGACGCATATGAATCCACCACCTCCATGGCGCAAAGGGCACCCAGTCAGGAAGAAGCCAAAACTCCGGTGGCACAGGGTTCACAATATCCCACTGACATACTCCAAGAACACTCAGCCAGAATTTGGCCCAATGCGGTCCGTTCTTAGCGCCTCCCAGCTTGTGTAAAGTTCCTCTGGCCTTGATCATACGTTCATCCTCTTCACTAACACCAATCAAGCGCAGCACGGTGTAGTTCATTGCTGTCCCAAAAACCGTGCTCTCCCCCTCGATATGGAGCCCCCAACCTCCATCTTCAGGATGTGCCCGTGCAAATAGGTAATTCTTGAGCTCAGTTGCAACGTGATCTGGAATGGGTGTTTCTGTAACAACCCAAGCAATAACCAAGCCTGGCATTAAAAACATAGGCCCACCATATTCGCATCCCCAGTTGCCAGGAGGAAGTTGTAAGTGTTGGAAGAACTCGAGGCAATTATTGACTGATTCGAGAGCTGTCTGGGCTTTAGGAAGATCCGGCAGATTCTAATCTACAATTAATTTCCTGTGCGGCAGTCAAAGAAGATGTGATCTTACATACTGTTGGTAATCCCAGGAAGTACTTATCCGCGGTGGATTGAGGCCATTCCTGAGCATCCTCATCGTCTTCAAGATAATGCCATGTCTGCCTTCCCTTTTCATCCAACAGACGCCATCGGGAATAGTCTGTACGTTCTTGCAGCTTTGGGCGTTTTGCAGATTGTGCAGTGGTAGTTGTTGAGGAATCGAACGACCGTTTTTCTCCTGATTTCGTGTCGTTTATCTTAGAGTCTGCAACTCCCTTCACTGCGGTACGTCCCATCGCAGACGCTGACAGGTAATGCAAATCGTAAGTTATTTCGATGGCCTCTTGAGCACCTCCCAATCTGCATCACCGACAAATACAGGACACTGCAAACAAACGTAGGGGTCTTACAGGCGGTGGCAGAACCCTGTACCTGATCGGGAAGATCCGATTCTAGCGCGCCCCACAGAAGCTTTTGGCTTTGAGCTCCACGAACTCTTATCGTCGTCTCATGCCGAGAGACGAAAGTGTGCGGATTATTTGTCAAAGTGAAAATGACTACCTCCTCAACAAATCCTCCGTTGCCAATGCCATGGACCTTGATATACTGTCTGAACTGACTGAAGAATCGTCTACATCGACGCAATTGCTAGAAAACTCACCTGACAGCAGACTAACAAGTCCGTTGAACAGCAACAACGAGAAGGGAAACTCTGGGAGCATTCTCGAGCTTATAAATTCTGGTGCTGCAAGAGGCGAACATTTTGAGCGCAAATCGCCGTCTCCATCGCTGTACCAAACTGGACTCGCAATTACTAGAATCGAAGAACTGATCGAAGCAATGGCAGATTGCATCCTAGGCAAAAGGAACAAGCTCACAATCAAATTGAAAAGCCGTGCGTCTCGTGGGGCCAGTTCTACGGAGGCCTCTAAAGGGAACACTCGAGGCATAAGTTTTCCGAGCACTTCACCAAGGGAAGCATGGAAGTTTGGTGAGTTCGCCATTGTCTTAATGACCAGTCACTGATTTTCGGCATAGTCACATTACTGCGCATACTTGAGCTCTCTCATGAAGCCTTGGTAACAGGCAATCTCATAACGAAGAGGTCCGCTCAACTTCCTTTGCATTGTGTTTCCTTCACCTCATATCTTCCGGAAAATTGGTGTCTGAATTGTCTTCAACGTGGGCCTGCTGACATGGAGTCCTCAGAGATCTATATTATCGGGACCCAGAACTTTTTGCAGAACAAACGTTCGTCGATCGTTACCTTGAAGATATAGCATATACTTTGGGCTTGAAGCGGGATGCACTCAATGTAGTGAGTAGTATAGCTATGGTAGACTATTGGCTGTTGTTTTTACTAAGATTTTAATGCAGGTGGCGGCTGCGAAAGGTTTGCTTACTGGCTGCCTAACAGTCACGAAAAGGGATGGTTCGGTGATAGACTATTCCTCTGGTGTGGATGTCAGTTACTCTACTTTACGGGGTCAAGCTGTGACTAATACATACAGTTACAATTGGTCCCAGCTGTTATGCATATTGATAAAGTCATGCTTCATAGTGTTGCCTGGATCTTAGTAGTTGAGAAAGAAGTTTGTGTTCGGACGAAATTTACATGATTGATATTGACCAGGAGATAGGCAACCTTCCGGTCGTTGGCGACGAGCCAATACTGCATATCATCGGGTGCTGGAAAAGGAATAATACTCACGGTAAGATGTGGAATCTGCTTCAACTAATTTCTCAGCTTATATGTTGCGCTCAGGCTAAAGGATATCCTGACATACAAAGCCGCCAATTCTTACATTTCGTATCGAAGCGTTACGTACAGATTCCTATCTTTACCTTCGTTGACTTTGATCCTGATGGAATTGGTATCATGTCCACATACAAATACGGCTCCAAGAACCTTGCTCACCAGAGTGCGGACCTATCAGTCCCATCAATAAAATGGCTCGGCGTTCGAAGTGCCGATATGGTGAGGGCAGGAGAGACCGCCGAAGGGGTGATGAGATTGACAGAGCGTGATAGAAGACTGGCATTGAAGATGCTTGAACGAGATTTATATCGCGATGGCGGAGAGGAGACGGAATGGAGGAGAGAACTCCAGGTTATGTTAATACTGAATAGGAAAGCGGAGATACAGATTTTGGGAAACGGCAGCGCCTTGGAGAAATGGCTTGATAGAAAGCTGCAGGAGCATATAGAACTGGCGACATTATGATTTCTAAAAACCCCGCGATGTCTGATGGTTGAGTTTTGGTTCTTCATCGCTGAAAGGCAAATTCCTATCCCTTGATGGCCACCTTTTATCTTTGGTATTTTGTGGTGCTAGAGGTTCTTTCATGTCACATGAAAGTAAAAACGGGATCACTTGCCACAGACAGCCACATGCCCGCTCGATGACCAATAGTGTAGAATAAAAATGAGCCAGCGAACATACCTGGATGGTAGAATCAGCCAAAGACAGATGTATAAGCAGAATCCTATTATATTGTCAATTAAGAAGTATAATCCGTATGTATTTCCCCCGAACCCCGTAAAAGTGCAATTCCCGGGGTTTAACGCCTATCCATACCGCAACGAACACCCTTTAGAAACACCCATTCCACTCCGCCTCATCAGAGATCAGCATATCCACTCCTAAAGTCCTAACATCCTCCTACATCCGTCCCTGACCTTTCGCTCGTACTCCGGTCTCTGCTCCCGCCACATCTTCGCCGCCTCTACGTTCGCGGGACTTTCATCGTTGGGCTCCGCAAGCATACTCATCACACTGATCAATATCTTCTCGACGCTTTGAATCGGTGACCATCGCTCCGATGCGTGTTCGTAGTGGTTGGGGTCGTCTCCGGGTGGGTGCAGGATTGATATGCAGACGAGGCCGCTGGGGTACACTTTTCCAATGATATGTTAGTCTACTTTCTTGTTTGTGACGTGCGGATGAAGTGGTCAGTTGAAACGATTTGGGTTTGGGAAAAGCTAGGGATTACGAGAAATTAATAGCAGAAGGGAATTAAACATACCATTAGGATGCCAGACCTCTCCAAGAAATCGCATACTAGGCGGCGCAAGTGGGTAATCTTTGGGAAACTTCAACTCTGCAGCGAATACGCCTCCTTCAAACGGTGTGCCTTCAGGTCCTTGGATTAATGCTTCCCAGTAGAGCAGATCATCTTCGGAGACAGGTCCGGCGGTGATGCCTTCCGGGGGGTTATTGGTGAGGGCTCGGTATTCTTGAAGGAGACGGCGCTGTGCGTTGAATGTCGCCATCTTATTTCTGTAGGCCTTTTGTTGGGTGTATGGAAGTAGAGAGGGTAGTCAATTTGTGGATGGGACGAAGAGTTAAGAGGTGTGGTTACTAACGGGCAAGTGGCTAGAGTGGCTAGAGTAAATTTGAGTTCGAGCTTATGGAGCCGCACCCACTCCACCTCAGAACCCCACAATGAAACACCGGCAGTGATATCATGTTATTAATTTGCTCATGCTTGCGAAAGTCTAGTGAGAAAGCAATTAAAGACAGATACCTTTCCTCCCTACTCTGACACTATCAATTGTCCGTATCAATTTCACGATACCTATTCACACTCAATTATAATAATGGCAGGGGCACAACCACTGCTCAAAGTCGGCTACGTCCCAGAACATTTCTCTACCCCGCTACACTTCGCGCAAAAGCATTTCGGTCTCAATGCAGAGCTAATTCCATTCCCGTCTGGAACGGGGCATATGATCACTTCGATACGATCAGGCGAGATAGATGTAGGGATTGGGCTAACGGAGGGATGGGTGGCTGGGCTGGGAAAGTCGGACGTTGAGGGAGATGGCGGATACTCAATTGTTGGAACTTATGTCGAGACACCACTATGTATGCGTTCCCACCATTCGTGCTCAAGACTCACTGCCAAGGTGCCCTCAGAAAGACTTTCTTGCATTGGATTCCAGTTCCGGATATGTGATTGGAACCGGTGACTAACTCAAACCACAGGCTGGGCCATCTCAACCGGCGCAAACAGACCTCTCAACAGCGTCGCCGATCTAAAGAACGGCAAAATAGGCGTCTCGCGCATAGGTAGCGGAAGCTACGTAATGGGATTTGTGCTCGCCGATGAGCAAGGCTGGCTCAACACTGATTCCTCCTCGCCCGAACCATTCGAAGTCGTACCCCTCCAAACCTTCGAGAAGCTACGCAACGCAGTCAACGACGGTTCTGCTGATTTCTTCATGTGGGAGCACTTCACGTCGAAAAAGTACTACGATAACGGAGAGATCAAACGAATTGGAGAAATCTACACACCGTGGAGCAGCTGGAAGATCGTCGCGAGCACGAAGTTACTGGGAAATAAAGAGGACAAGAGGCTAGATGATATGTTTGAGAAGATCGACAAGGGAGTGAGATATTTTGATAAGAATCATGAAGAAGCTATTAGGTATATTAGTACGGCGTTGGATTATAGCGAGGCGGATGCGAAGGAGTGGTTGAAGACTGTGCAGTTTGCGCAAAGTACGAAGGGTGTCGATGTCACTGTCATTCAAAAAACGGTCGATACGTTGAAAAAGGCGAAGGTTCTGACTGACGAGGGAAGGACACCGGAGGAAATGATTTGGAAGCATGCAGGTGCTCAGGCTCCTGCTGGGATTTAGAATAAGGCACAAAAGATTAAATCTCTGTGCGTCTTGCAAGTTGCCACCAACCCGCAACTTGAACGCGCTTCTGCCCTTGCCTGTTCAACAACCCCTCCTATCTACCCCCGCTTAGGTGACACAAAAACTTAGCCTCAATCCTTTCGGGAGTTCCCGCCTTCCCCGGATAAAATTTTGTGTACCTTACCAACTAAAATTTAACGTTTATTCATTGGCAGGGATGACAGTACAGTGCAACTTGGACGCGCCTCTTGCCAGCAGCTCAAGCCTTCCCCGTCTACCCTTGCCTGTTCGCGCTTCTACCCTTGCCTTCTCCATCAACCCCTCGTATTGGATGTGACACAAAACTAGCGTCGCTAGCGTCCTTTCACTTGGGACTTTCTGCCTTCCCCGTTCAACCCCTGCTTGTGTTACACAGCACAAGCCCTCTTCCTTTCACCCCCGCTAAAGAGGAGAGAACCCTGCCAACAAGGCACTTTGAGATCACCCCGACCGGATACGAGGAAGAAGACGAAAATAGCTTGGTGACCAAGCTCCCCTTTGGGACACCGATCGTCCTCTTCCATACGCCTGTAGGCAATGCTTATAAGTGGGTCGCTATTCAATATCGATCTACTAGTCTTCTTGGTTGATAACAGTAGAGCACTGCCGCCGAGGAAACGCCTAGGGTTGTTTGGAACTTGGAAGGCATAGTAAGGCTCAGAGATTGATAGGGAAATGGATTGCTATTTTTGATAGGGGGTTGGTGATGAAGTTGTCGTGGGTGTCTAGCCTGTCGCGTCCGGAACTGACAATCTCGGCATCGACCTTGACGACGCGCCGTTCGGGCAAGAATAAGGCGCGAGCTCGTCGCCCTATTTCGGGCATCAGGTGTTTTTTTGTTGCTGGAATTTTGCTGAGAAGGGACTTCGCGGACAGGAAAGAGCGCAATTACGTCTAGGTGCAAATAGTCACTTTCTTATACAGTACAGTCAGTACATTACGAATCTACGTCATTTACATCAAATCAACATAACTTCAATCAAGATAGCCCAGGGAAAACAACAAGCAGGATTTCATCAATTTCAATGATATTCTGCTACAAACTTCAGATAATAACATTGATCTAATGGAGTACGATGCGATGACAGCTACCGTAATGTGTGGACCCTAGCTCAGGGGCTCGCCAACATCATTAGATGATATTATGATATGAACTTTGCTTGAACCTCGACATTAGGTCCGAATTGAAGGCGTTCGACGTCTTGATTAATCATTGCCATACAAACATTCTCTTCAGTTTCAGTTTCGAGGAGGGATAGTCAATGGTAAGATGGAGTGCGACGTATGTCGTTGGAGATCTTTCGGGCGCTTTACGTCGCTTCGGACTGAGCTAGATGTTGGCGCTTATGGTATTGCACAGGGATATGAGTTTGACGTCTGCAAGGAGAAGGGAGAGTGAGAATAGGAGAGGGATATCTTGCATACCAGTTTAATAGATGGAGAGGATGGGAATGCGCTCCGCAAAGCAATTCGTTGTGTGCTTGACATCGGCGCATATGCGGTAGCGCATGGCATACCTAGGTTTCGCAGTGTCGCGCCTACTTGAGGCATTGTAATCTCATTCATCATGACAGAATCTTGACTAGAGACCATTGTCTTTATGCTGTGTGAGTCTAGCCATTCTTTTTGCTTCACCGCGGGTGTTCTCGTAGGCCATTCGTTCTGCGTCTTCCAATCTTTCGTTGTTGTTTGGAGTAGGTGCCCCAGGAATAATTTGACCTTCCTTTAGTCCGTGTTTTGGTTTCCCACAGTCGTAAAAGGGCTCTGGGGTTTTTAGACGCGCGTGAGTGTCGCAGCGATCAATTCCTTAGCGCCGCACGGAAGGAAATGGAAGCTGAAGGTCTTTCTTCGAACCGTGTATTCTGGCTGACTAAGCTATCCACAAGTAAACGAGTGAAGTAGTAAAACTTCGTAAGGCGTTCCTACCTAGTGTGAAGTATTTTTGATTCGTTCCCGGAACGTTTTTACGTTCGAGCGCCGTATTCACTCGATAGGTCTGTCATGCTGGGATGGTAAATTTGCGCGATTTTTGGGAGGAGACTTGAAAAAACATCAGAGCAGCAAACGTCCAGACCACCAAGGGACCACGGAGTAACCACAGCCTGTCTGCTTCTTGCAGATCGAGTTGGCTTATGTAACACAAATCGCGCTAGATTATCCTAATTAATCCTGGTATCAGAGGATACGCCAGGAAGTTGTATTAAGGCGCTCATCATCATATATATGAAATTATCAACCGGCTAGGTCAAACTTCACCTGTAAACGAGGTGCGATGTATAAACGCTGCTGAATCGAATCTAGGAGGCGGGGAAGGAATCTTAATTATGAGACGTCATAGTCCTGTGTTAGCAGGGCTGGTAGCTAGAAGTACTAGACTCTGGTAACACCCGATGAGTTACTCGCCGAGCAGCTGCGAAGTGAAAGGAAGTGAATACACATCGGGAAGCGTTAGACCTTCGCCGTCTGCTACAATGCAAGGCTTGAGGCCAATTTGAAGAAGCAGGACAGCATTTGCTATGACGAGATGAGTAGCTCCTTAGCTAGTCAAATATGAAACGTTTTCTCTGCGCTTTCCACGTCACCTATCTACCAGACTGATGTAAACTACCTTGTCAAGTCCCTCCCCGAGTGTGTGATCTGTGGTTCGCAGGGTGAATAGCAACGAGGCATAAACACCTCGAGGACAAACTAAATGAGAACTTTGGGCACAGTTCTAGGCAACCGCAAAAACCTGATGATGAGTGCGGCTCATTCGACTGTAAAATGAATAGAGAGGCACGACATTCACATGGGTAGCCAATCACGGCAGACTAGAATGGCCGACAATTTTCCTGCTGCATCAGACTTGGGAAGGGCTCACGTTGAAGCCGAGTCCCACTTTTTGGTAAGGTGTGTTTTCTCAATTCATCCAATAATATTCGCGTAGAGAGGCTTCCGAGTCTGTTCTTTTACGATAATCTCAGAATTCACTGTAGACGCTAAACGCCAGGGCTGGGAGTTGCGCCTTACTTTCCTAACTACCGTAACAATACAGTCGCTAAACGTGAACAACGCTGGAAGACAGAATATAAGTTTCCCCAGTAACTTCCACACTCTACAAACTTTTCCTGTACTTCTTTCCTTCAGTATCAACTTACAAGTACAATTCTTTCTTGATACTTGGTAACTCTCTTACAAGTCACGATATAACATCAACTTCATTTACCCAAAACACTTCGAGACTAGCGTCATAGTATTTCAGAAGTCCCCTTTCTTGCCTCGAGCAAGAACTTCGAGGACTCCTGGGCAATTGGCTCTAGTTTATTTTACCCCATACAACCATTGAACCCGACTTCTTTTCACTTACTCTGGCATACAACCATTCAACTCGACTTATTCTCACTAGCTCTCGTAAGAGAGAAACGACAACTTCTTAACAACGACTCATTATCTCAACAAACTCTCCCCAATCTCCTAGCAATACCTACACTGAACCCAATTCAACAATCCAACCTTGATTAGTCTTTCACGAAGCCAACCTCATAGTAGCAATTCAGAATTAGCCGTCCTGCTACCATTAGACGACTAGCGAACTCCCTGTTACTAAGCGACTCCACAACACAAGCACAGAAAGGTATCGTTCGAAAGACTCCGAACAAAACGTGAATATTTTCAACAATTACTTCATCTACCGAACTTCTCTCATCACCCAGCCCACTTCTGGATCAGTACGTATGCCCCATGCCCCATCATCCACGTGAATCCCAGACCACCCCAGAACTAACAAAAGATCATAGAAATTCAAGATGGTTAAAAACCTAGCCCATAAACAATGGCTTGATGCCGAATATAATAAGTATCCCTTTGGACAAAAACCCACTGAGAGCCCTGCAGCCCTTGCAAAGCGGTGCAATGCAGACTGTGGGACATCAATCCCCCGCAATAAAGCATTGGGCATCAAAGGAAATATGATAGAGGCGAGTGTCGTATCAGGGTATGTATTGAGACAACAACACTGCCAACACAAATTCATTTCACGAGTATGATAGCTAACAAGAGTTCCAGGCATATGACCAATAGACAGAGGGCAGATATGAATATCCCAAGACAAAAGAAGTTCACCCAGCAAGAGCGCGACCTCATGGCGGCCGCATATAAGGAGTGCGGGAACCTAAATATTGGGGCAAAAATTATCCTAGCCCATCGCGGTGGTATGGGGAAGCAACGGATGACTTCCTGGTTTGAAGAGCAGACTAGAAAGAAGACCGATGTTGAAAAGAAGGGACCTGTGAAGAGGAACAACACCCACCACGCGAAGTTGATGTGGCGTGAATACTATGCTGACCGAGAAGGGTATGTCGCCAAGCTAGAGGAAGGCTTCGTCAACCCGGTAGACGGTAGAGCAATGGAGACCGAGAGGCAACGAGCTCGGCTTATTGAAAGCGAACTCCAAATCCCCAAATTCCTTTTCAAAACGACCGGAGTTCTCTATATGCAGTTTCCAAGAGAGCAGACCAATATTAATTCAGCCTTGAGATCACCGGTTCCTATTATCAGCCAAGCTTCCTCGGTACACGGAAGCCGATATCTTCAACATCAAAATCTAGAGCTAGGAGCAAACCAGCAAAATCTTAGCAGCAGTAGTCGACGCAGATCTGCTCTCGAGGCCATGCAGCCCGTTGCCAACCAATACATTCACCACCAAGGACAGATGTATCAGCCAGACATGGCCGATGGTAGTGGCTTTGGCTTGGTACAGGGACCTAATGGAGACTCGAATGAGTTGCCAACCTACCCAATCACCAATGATGGCTCTCATGGCGATATGATCTCTGGTGGGAGACCTCCTGGTTGGGAGAGATACGCTGGGATGCAGGGTGGCAGGGTGGGCAGATCTCAAGGATTACCAGCGAAGAATAACGGATACGTCAATGGCTATGGTCCATTGCAAATGGCTGCCCAAGCACAGCACGGTATCAACACAAATACAACCCGGCCATCTTTGTCTGATTCGCTCAACTCCGAAAGAATAAACCAAATGCGAGACAACATAACTCGCGAGGACTATCTTTCTAGCATCCGGGCGGCCGAATCAGGGGACCAAGATCTACAGAGAAGACGTTACGGCAATCTAGTAATGGGCTCTGAGAAAGCCGCGGGGCTCGAGTCCTCGTCATCGATGTTCGCTGCTCCATTGGAAGCACCGAATAATCCTCTGCCGCAAGGGCGATTCGAAGAACCGAGCATTGCTGGAGTGTCTGCACCAAATTCTGGTTTTAGAGGTGCTGCATCTTCTCGGGCTCCCGTTCCTGCAGATTTGAAGCCTTATATTCCTGAATATAGAATTTATTCCTATTTTAAAGAGGAAAGCACTTCCCCCATCGACATCCCACACACACACCAACGCAAGCCTTTGAATGGTCTCGACGGAAACCGCCAAAATGAAGATAGACTTGGCAATGCTGCCCGCACCGGAGAAATTGGCTCTTCCAATAAGCGCAAGCACAACCCTGTCGAGAAAGAAGCTGGCAAAGGACGAAAAAGACAACGCAAGGATGTCATGCCTGTGGTGGTGAAGCCTCGCAACAGCGAGCCTCCGAGAAAGACCACGCCTCGTCCTGCGCCCAGAATGTCAACACCTTTTCCTCACTCGTCTCCTACAGCTCCTCAATCAACTCTCAGTGCCGATGATTTCACAGGCATGCCAGTTCCAAGTTCGGCGTTGTCTATGGGCGCGCAACTACCACCTTTATCTCATTCGTCTTCCAGGTTCTTTGAGTTCACAGGCACACCAGGTCCAAGTTCAGGTTTACCTATGGGCGCACAATCCAATACGGAGTTTCCATTTAATATGCCACATGGCGTAGCGTTAACTTCGACGGATATGGTGCAAGGATTGGTGCAAGGATCAGATGTGAACAATATTCAGCCCGAGTACTACAATCCCAACTCCGTGGTTGTTGCTGGTCTACAATCTCAAACTGGCCATCAATACAATCCTACAGTGGAAGGGAATAACTTTTTGCATGAGAAGTCGGCTCTTGATGAATTCTTCGCCGAGTACGACCTGTTGAAGAATATCGATCCAGCGTTGTTGAATGGAACTGCCATGACAAATTTCGAGCCGGAGGAGGGTTTGGCAGGAGAGAACTTCAATGTAGTTAACAACGTTGACGCCGACAGTACCCAGGGAGCTTGGAGCTCTATCACTCAAGAAGATTCCTCAGCCTCTTTCGCTTTTCCCTCTGTCGTTTCTTCTGAGTCTTCGACATCCAATGGGGAAGCTGCCGAACAAGCTGCCGACAACAACGATGTACTTTCGAACGGCGCTCCTGGGCTTGCAGAAAAAACAGCAGTTGAAGATGGCAAAGTAGCTGAAGCTGAAGTACGCACATCAAATGATGACTGCGCTACACCACCTGATAATAGCCTGGCAACTGGGAGCCCGCAATATGATTTCTTAGAGTTTAGTAGCATGGCACCCGAGACCTCGCAAGATGCTCCCATAGACAATTCTAACAGCCTGTCATCTGACGACTGGGACGCTTGGATCCAAGAGGAACTCAAGAGGAACCTTGATGTCTTGCAAGGTGTTACCCGAGAGGATTTCAACAGCATGGCACCGGAAGTCTTGGAAAATATCCCGCAAGAGAATGTCCAATCTACAATTGTCGCACCGGCCACTGATTTCCCAGACGAGGAAGATCAGAAACTCCACCGAGAGCTCTCTGATTTCCTCCAAGATTTTAAAGATCAGGAGCACACTCCGACTTGGTCCGTAGAACCTCCTGACTACAATTGGGACAAGGAGTTCCCGGCTGAAGAAGGACACAAACAACATGAAGAAGCTGGTTCTACAATCTAAATTGCTACTTTCGTGCGAGGAAAGCAAGCAACCCGCCACACCCTCATTCTCATTTCAACACACACTGGGAAAGAAAAAGAGAAAAAGGAAAAAATCAAAAACAACCAACCTCTCTACATAAGCGCTCATGTTTTGAAAGCGAAAATATTCCCCCTCAGTTATTTAAGCACTCGACGGCATTTTTTACCAATCGAGCTCCTATCTCAATGTATCTTACCTTTTCAGATAGCAATTTCCATTTTGGCGGGCGATACTGTTTTGGAATGTTGGTTATTGGCACACTCGAGTTGATGCCGCGCTAAATTGAGATTGGATACGAGAAAGCGGCGTCTATGGATAGGATTATGGAATATATGGCTTCAGGAAAGGAGAAATTGGTGTCAAGGTCATGGCTGGTCACGGATAGCAATGGTTCGAAGATTGTTTAGTTCTTACATGGCGTAGACATTCGATTCTTGGTCGGAAAAACAGGGAAAGGGGTTGCAGAAGGAATTTGTCTTTATGGTGTTTTATGAAAATAACTAGTTAGAATAAAAAGTCTACTTTCTCGTTCTCTTAATATTTGATTGCAAAATTGCAGATGGAGTGTTGTGATCAAAATCCTGATGCCAGTGTGAAACAAATTATCGAAGAGTTGGTGGACTTTACTCCCACAGCACGAGAGTTGAAGTTACTGGCACTTCACCAGAGCAGTCAGAATTGAGTCTCTGGACCAGTCAAATCGTTTGCAAAGTTCAAAATGGGCGGGACAGTTTCAGCCAGGCTATCGTACCTTTGCTTACCAGAGCCGGCACACACGTACGTCCTAGGGTTTACTCTCCTCCAACACTCGGGAGTGTCCCCAATACTTACCCAAGAGTGGAGGTTTGTCATATTCACTCGTCCCATACTGCAACAACTAATCAGGTTGCAAGTCCGCTACTACCCGCGAGGAAAATCTCTGCTGTATCAAATACCTACGAGGCTACGAGATCTCGCCTCGTCGTTATTGCCAGGCGGTCTAAATGTCGTCCGCGGCAGTTTCTAGCCATAACACTCTCTGCCGTGAAGTCTTCTAGCTATACCTTTCCGAAGAGCTTTCTGGCGCATAACAGCTTTGGAAGAGAACTTACTTAAATTTTGCCAGAGATTCATGATCACATAACCACCACTCCATCGATTTTCTTTCAAGAAGTCCCATTACAACCGATCTATTCTCCCAGGAGTTCCTTCGATCTTAATCCTGGGCCTCGCACTTCAATCTGTATTAAATGAACGCAAACTGTAAAGTAGCAACAATTCCTCGCTCTGCTCTGTCGCAAAAAGCCATAGTATCATAATGGTCAAGACAGCAGCTCAGCGGGCGTGGCTAGATGCCCAGTACGACCAGTGCCCTCCTGGAGATATATCATCAATTTCCTTCGCGGAGCTCACGAGAAAATGCAATCGGGAGTGTGGCACAGTGGGTCACCCAGACACCATTACAATTGGCATCGTGCAAAGGTAAGCATAGTCGACGTGCGCAAAATTATAGGTAACCGCTAACATGAATGCAGGCATTTTTTGCAACGAGTGAAGATAGATGCTGGTAAACCCGTCTTTTCCGGGCTAGATAAATCGCAATACACTCTCCTGATGGCTATATGGTTTCAAAGATCACACCCGTCTATTGGCATGAAAATGATGTTGATGGATGCGACGGGATTGGGCAAACAGACCATTTCCAGTTGGTTCGAGACGAAGAACAGATGGGCTGGTAATACGTACCGAGTTGATAACTGGAGAACCAACACCTGGCACGCGAGAAGGATTTGGCAGATCTATAAAGCAAATCCAGCTGCGTATGTTGATAAACTCGAAAACGGAACAATCGATCTAGAGGGATTCAAGCTCTGCAACTGCGTTCGACCGCCTCCAAAAATCAACGATCAGGATAATACCGAGCATTATAACATGAAAACATACATTAGCCCGCACAGCGGAAACACCATTCAATTGATCAACATTGGACCTGAAATAGTTCCCGAAGCTGCGCCAACCCCCCAAACCTTACCGTCAAACTTCCCAGAATGCAGCGCCGAAGAAGTGCAAACGATCAACGACTTCCTCAAGAAACTAGTTAAATTACAAAGGCTATCGGATTGGTTTCAGCAACATAAGAAGAGTGGTGCATGTCCTGAGTACTCGCAACCTCCCAATGTACAAATCAAGTCACGCAGATCGACGGACTCGGATGTTCAGCTACCGCGCTTGCGACCCTTAAAACCTCGTTTACCTGCAGATGATATGAGCGAGGCAGGAAATGTGAGCATTGCATCCTCGACCGAAGTTCCGTTAGGTAGCGACTATGTACACAGCACTGGCGGTTCTGCATACAGCAATGACGACTCTTTATACAGCATTGGCAATTCTCCACATAGCACTGGTGACTCTACACACAGCACTAGCGATTATGCACACGACACACTTACTAAACTTGATTACGCGAGAATACTGCTATCTCTCGATGGCAATACCCGCGCTACGAACTCTACAAACTCCATAGTTGTTGAAGAGAATGATAGAAAGCCGAAAGCTCGTATAAGATTGCCAGATGCCCCAATCGGCAGAGAGATTCAAGTTATCGATACACCTGAGATGAACCGACCAAGGAGGTCGACCAGGCTTTCAGCGCCGATTAAAGCTACGGCTAACCCTGACAATGGAATTGAATCTCGCTTGACACAGAGCAGCAAGGTTCGAGAGAAGGACGCAAAAGAGAATTTTCCAGTGGATGGCGTAGCCAATACTTCGCAGAAGAGAAGTGCTGGCTCTTGGGAGCAGTCTGTGTCGGAGACAATGAAGAGACGAAAGATCTAGGAGTTTGGTAACTTGAGGAGTCTCTTGACACTATACAGAGCTCTTCGCCAGTCAATTTGAAGCTGCTACAGCCTCGAAGACGCTTGTTCAATTTCCTCTTCAAGGCATGGATTGAATCATCATGACGGAACCGCACAGGAGGATATCGACACAGGTCAAGCATTTCCGGGACTAATAACTTTTACGGTGTCTGATGAGCGTAAATTCTGGCACCTCAACCTCGCGTTCGGTTCATCCCGCATCGCCAGTCAAGGAAAAAAAAACTTGGAGCTTTTCTCTACTCACGCCTACCTGTGAACGATTGGTCAAGGCCCAGCATGTCTATTCATGCGCCAAATTTAGAGGGGCACCGTCCCACTCCTCAGATAACGTCCCTCTTTTCTTATACTCCTTTCCTGGCCTCCCATCTTGGTTACTTTCATCGACAAACTACCACACTCTCTCATCGGACATCGTGCCTTGGGTCTTCAAAGTTCTCATTTGAGGATTTGATACTCTCAACTTAGTTGGTTTCATCGATCAACTACCACACTCTCTCATCAAACATCGTATCGTCCTTGTCGGAAAACATATCGACCGCCCCCCTCTCTCATCGTACATCGTACCTCGAAGTTCTCATTTGAGTATTAGCTACTACAACCACTCTCTCTAATCATACATAGCATCGTCCTTGTTGAAAAAAATATCGAGTCGCACATGTGAAGCAGCGATAGATCACAATTGCCACTCTCTCAGGAATGGCGGCACTTTTGGGTTCACAGCACAGGATAATATCGACATGAGTCTAACATTTCCGACTTCTTCGATCTATGGAGGGCGACTATTACAATGGGATATGCAGTGCTGGCCTGGTTGGATAATGGGAGAGAATTTCTGGGGGTGTTACTTGTTGTCGCTGTTTCTTTGCTGCATGGGAATCTAGTTCTTGCTAGATATTCTCCTATAGGGTTAGGCGTGTTCATATCCCGACTTGTGCATAGGCTCCTAGCTATGATCGTCAAGATGCTGAACCTCGGGGAGGTGCCATTGATCATCGCATTTTCTTTGTTGTATGGGAACTAGTCATAGCTAGATATTCTCCGATAGGGTTATACTCTATATAGGAATCAATCATTGGGTTTCTTTCCAACACTGTTTCCTGATGTTTTTCTATCCACCTCTACTAAGCTTCCTCTCATGGTGAAGATTTCCAGTGCAAGTTTCAGGCAGTCTCCGAGCTTTGGTCGTCGACTTGCAGTGAAGTTGAGATACTTGAATGATTTCTAGGTCGTAGTCGGTCTTTCCGCTAGTAATACTGATATGGAGCTTCCATGAAGATAATCCTAGCTTGACTTGTGAGATAGATATAGAAAGGCAACTATGGGATTACTTGCACGCAGAGTTTTCTCATCATCATGGCGAGATTGATCAGTCCTTGTATGGAGCGTAAAAAACTAATTCCCAGGCGGAGGATTAGTGAGTCAATTGAACTTACTTCTTGGCAAATGAATAGAGCTGGTTGGAAATTAGAAGAAGAGCTCCTGTCGGAAGGAGATTCCATGGACTATGGGAGAGCCTGCGGGAAACAGCTAATTTTACGGTATGGACTTACAAAAGGGCGTTGGATGGGATCAGTTATATTAATGTAGTAGAGGGGAGAAGATCTAACTAATCATCACTCCCAACCTGCAGTTCAGTTGAACCAGACTTCCCTGGACCACCACACCCAGTCACAGCTTTGAGCGATTCAGGTGCCAAAGTTAAGAAGTCAACCTACAGCCCCCGCAATCAGTTTTAGCGTTTTAGTTAAAAGGGGAGCCCGAATTGAGACGCGGAGGGCGAGAACCAGACGGGGGTAAGATATGTCGACGTGGCTCAGTTATCCAGGTTGTATTCGCTGCCAGTGATATTGATAGGTTTGGGTTCGAACCCGTTGTGATATTCTAAAATATCAATCTGTTTTCATTGTCCAATTGTCTTTGAGACATTGTCATCGGCTCATTCGTCTAGACGTTGAAATTGCCGCGCTTAAGCGATCCAAGCGAGGACTGGATCGGGAACTTTCGTAGGACTTTATTGCAAAGGGGTCGTTGAAGTTTATTTCTCTATATATGCTGTCCACAATACGTGCGTGTTACGTGACGGGAAAGAACGAGTTCAGCTGTGGTTGAAAGTGTGACAGGAACCAGCAGGGTTCCATTAGCGACTCGGCCTAAAATCAACCCTAGCACTTGGCAGCTCGTCGACAACGAACCCGCGCAACGACCCCTCCATCAATGCCTCCAATACCTGCATCTCCCACCCCGCGAATCGTGGTATATTACCAAACACTGCACCATCCCGATGGCAGACCATGTTCTGTTTTACCTCTCATCACCCAGCCAAACATTGCGGTGACGCATGTAAATGTCGCCGCGATCCATCTTAATGATCCGCCGGGAAATATAACTCTGGTTCGTTTGCGACACTTGTCTTTAGACATTAGACGTCGATACACAGGTACTGATTGATTGACTGAACGATAGAACGACCACACTCCCCACCATGAACGGCACACCACCGTCTGGGCCGAGCTCCGCATCCTCCAAGCTTCCGGCATCAAAGTCCTAGGCATGCTCGGCGGCGCCGCCAAAGGCTCCTTCACCCGCCTCGACAAAGACGAAGCCACCTTCGAAGCATACTACATTCCCCTGCACAACCTAATCCGAGACCGCGCTCTCGACGGACTCGATCTCGATGTCGAAGAACCGATGTCGCTCGCGGGCATAATCCGACTTATCGACCGCCTGAAAGCCGACTTTGGTTCCTCGTTCCTTATAACTCTAGCCCCCGTTGCTGCGGCCATGATATCGGAGAATCCAAAACATAATCTAAGCGGGTTTAACTACGAGGCATTGGAGGTCATGCGCGGAGCGAGTATTGCGTGGTATAATACGCAGTTTTATTGTGGGTGGGGAGATATGTCTTCGACGAGGGGGTATGATTTTATGATGATGAGGGGCTGGCCCGCGCAGAAAATTGTGGCGGGGATGGTTACGAATCCGGGGAATGGAAGCGGTTATGTAGAGTTTAATCTGCTGCAGGAGGTCCTGCTTACGCTTAAGGATAGATATCCGGGGTTTGGGGGTGTCATGGGTTGGGAGTATTTTAATTCGTTGCCGGGGGATAGAGATAGACCTTGGGACTGGGCGGCGTTTATGACGAAGCTTCTTAGAGGTGGGACCGTGAATGTACTGCCGGCTGCAAGTGTAGTAGAAGAGAAGCAAAAGCCGGTTATTAGTAGAGATGTGGATGAGAAGATTGTAGGAGAAGCTACTGTCCCAGGTGAGTTCGAGTACTTCTCGGATGGACTTTTAGATGAGGATGAATGAAGATACGCCAAAAGTAGAGACGGCCGAACTGTTTTCCCGTACACATTGTTACTCTACACGTGATGCTTTCCCGGTCTTGATTCCATGGGTGACTCCCTTGTCCGAATATTCCCAAGGATTTGCAGGCAAATGCTGTGCACAGAGGATTGATATGGACGTATGTATGAATACCCTATCCCTATTCTGCGCACACCATTTAGAATTATCTTTACGACTCGATTCTCATGATATCTCCAGCCCAGGTTCCATAACAGCAACGGCTATTGTCGTCCCAGATTGGCAGGTGATGCCAACCAGGTAGTATGTGTTGAGTCTATTTTATTCTTCTAGCATCTAAGTTAAAATAAGCAGAAAATTCTAATCTATTTCATCCCGCATCATCTAATTCCCCAACCACTCTTCCTTGAATCTAACCAACCCATCCTTTAACCACTTCCCCTCCTCAGACTCCTCATCCACACTCCCATCAAACCNNCGCCACACCCCCATCAAACCTCTCCGACAGCCTCTCTTCCCCAAACGCCCCTTCCGCACACCTCAAATAACTAACCACCCCCTGATCATTAACCGCCAGCACCAAGTTCCGATACCCGTTTCTCAGTCTCGGATACAATTTACTGGGACCACTCAGATTTTCGCCCGGCGGATCCCAGGGTGTGCTTTCCAGTAGCGTAATCATCTGCTCCATCGTCGGTACAAATGTCGCGCGTGCGTCTACTACTGCGACGCGGAAATCTGGCGTGCCTGGGTTCGTTTTCGCGAAGGTCGGGATGCTGGTCGGCTTCCAGAGGTGGAACGTGATGCGGAAGGGATGCTGAGGTGGAGTGGAGTTTGGTGCTGGGAAGGGAGAGGGTTTGTGTCGAGGGACGATGGAGAGTTGTTGGTAGATTGTGTTGTACGATCTGTACAGACCTGGTTTTACCAATGGACCGTAAGGAGGGTGTTTGATGTCTTTTGCGAAAAGGTCGAAAATCCATGCAAAGATGCCTTTGGATGCGGTCGTTTGAAGCTCGTGACTGTGAGAGTTGCTGGGAATATTCGGATTCCATTCTTGTCCTCTCATCACGACGTATCCGTTTCGTTTCAGATTGGCATAGACATTATATCTCTCCAAACTGACCTTCCCTCTCTCTCCGTCCTTACCTATGAGCATAGCATACGCAGCCTGTAAGCTCATAGGCGCACCTTCATCCTCTTCTTCCTGTTCTTCTTCTTCCTCCTCTCCATTCCGCTCCCCATGCTCATGCTCATGCGCATCCTCATCACCAAACATCCTCGCACAAGAGAGTTTATTCGGCCACCACAAATCCAAATTCCCCCTCTCAACTAAATACAACGCCTCTTCGGGCAACAGCCACAACTTCGACCTCTTGTATCCCATATTAGACCTCCCCATCGTCCTAAAGTGCGGCCCCTTCGCCGCCTCCACAACCACAATATGATCCTCCTCCAGCCCTTGTCTCATCTCCCCGCGCACCACCTCATCTCTCTCCAATCCACCTTCTCCCAGGTAAAAAGCCCTCACATACGATTTCGGATGATGGATTCGAGTGTAATCTAGCGCATCGTGCATAGCCTGGCGACTTGCGGCCAAAACGCCATCTTGGTGTTTTGTGCCATGCGGTTCGAAATCTTTTTCACCACGTTTGGGAAGTTGTCCGGATTTGGAGCTGAGGGAGGCTAAAAGACGAAAGTCTTGCGTTTCGTCGTCACCTTCGTTGTCCTCGTTAGGTTGGGAGTGCAGGGAATTGATTGGCGCATCTTCGTCTATGTCGGCCATGGTCCAATTGAGGTTGTAGATGAGGGGCTTGACTCGGTCCAGAATCTATTTTCTAACTTTTTTTCAGCCTTGCGGGTCGGGTCAGCCGCGATAATTCGGCTCTTCAAAAATAGGCCGATGCGAGGCATAGGCTCTCAATACAGAAAGAACGTTTGGATAATGAAAATATTATAATCTCTTAGAATCTTTGAGAAACTTATTCAGTAATGATACCCTAAAATTTATAATTTCTGAAGATATTTAGGATATTTATTTGAGAATAATAATCAACTTCAATATATTGTCCCAAATCGGCCTGTTTTTTCTGGCTCTGGAATTGGGCAGAGCCCAATTCAGCCCAATTCCAAAATTAATGCTTTATATAAATCCATAGTCGTTCCTTCTTCAACAAGATAAGATAGGAGGTCTGGCCGAGTGGTTAAGGCGCTAGTTTTA
>LLKJ01003505.1:0-24633 GCA_002242865.1 Clarireedia sp. CPB17
CTTTTTCTCCCCCCCGCCATATCAGTGCCATCGAACTCTTCAGCCAAGTCAGCCATCTCTGCTGCGCTTGGAGTGGCGTCGGTCATATTTTTCCCGATCTGCGGTGATGAACGAAAAGCTCTGTGATGACGTACTATGGTTGTGAGATGGCCTCTGAAGATCAGGCTGCGGAGCGAACGAGCGTACATATGGGTGGATATGATTTTTTTTAAGAGCGGAGCGTAGCTGCATATAAAAAGCATGAAGGTGGTAGGTGGGGTTGAAGTCGCCGCTCGCTTAATACCAGGAAGGAAATTGGGAGTCATACGGTGATGTTGCGATGACTCTGTATTACGCCTCTCCAGCGCCGAGAAAACTGGCCGATTTAGGACAAGAGAACTTCGAAACTGTCTTAGTACATACAGGATACCAAAAGGTGAATCCCTAGAAAAATTGTGGTGATCTGTAGACATAATGGGATCTAGCAATTCTGCTCACCTGAACATTATGGAGATGGAACAATAATACAGGGGCAAGAAAATGTGACTTCCGTTAACACCAGAAAAATCAAACAGCTATTGTACAATCATAAAACTTGCTAGCCTCCTCATCTCAAGTGAGGTTCAATCAAGTCATCCCCAAGACTCCCCATCCCAAATCCACCTATGTCCATCTAGTTATATGCCAAAGCTGGATATCAAAAATCTGCATAGCCATATCCAGCAACGATTTAACATGGTTGTGAACTGCAATAAGCAAGCGGTGAGTCCAAACAACCAAAAATATGTTACCCCAGGCTGGCCCGCATGCCGAGACAAGACACCAGCTAAGATAAATAGTACTATGTACTTGAAGAGTAGACCCGTGACCTTCCGCTTGATATATAACCCCCTGAACCCCTCTAATCGTGCCATCGTATTGAAATATATACCGGGTATCTCAGAAAGTTACTCTCCTTCCATGGTAGAATAATAGACACAAGGAAACCCCCCTAATAATCGTACAAAGAAGTTCCCAAACAGGTAACCGACAAACTCCAGAAGCTCTTTCCACGAATGAAATCTTAATTTTTTTTTTTGAAATTAATTACTGGTATCCACCAGTTTGCGAGGGGGCCAAGGGCTCCTTCGTCCTCTTTGTAGTACTTCCTGCCCTAGCTCTGGCAGCGAAGCTGTAGCCACCGGAGACTTTTCTTTGTCCACGCTCTTCTGCAAGTCTTCCTGCAAGCGTGGTCGTCTCTCTTTCGGGAGTAGGTTCCAGATATCTACGACCACCAACATTTGAGTTTACTACAATGTTAGCAGTCTCCCTCTCTGGTGTCCGCTCATAGTATCTTCTTCCTGCGTTCACTTGTAAGGGAGATAGTATAGGCGCAGCATTAGCACCGAGGTTGGATGTATAGGATCTTCGAAGAGCCAGCGAGGATGAAATTGTTGGGGAACGCGGTGTTCTGTCGTTTAATGACGGATGAGATGCATCGTCTCGTGCAAATGTTCTCACACGACCGAGATCCGTCTTGGCTCGAGAAGGTGCACGGAACCGAGCTTCTTCGGTTTCTTGTGGGTCTTCGGTCTCAGCGCGTCGGCTGCGCAACAATAGAGAGGTCCGCCTCCCTCCAGTCAAGCCCTGTGTTGGGGTGCCAGCTTCCGAAGGTTGAAATCTTAAGGTAGGTAGTGCACTTGATGCCAGTAGGCTACTTCTACGAGCCTCGAGACGACTGAAAGACCGCGGGCTCGACTTGATTTTGACAAGGTCATTGGAATTGGCTTGTCGGGGACTGACCGGTTCTATGCTCTGAATGATCTCCGCCTCTCGAACATGACTGTTTCGACGATTTGCACTTAAATCGAGTGTTGGTTCGCTATCCAGTCTTCGCTCAGATAAAGCAAGGCAGAGTTCCGTCAGACTGCGGCATAAACTGTCCGCCTTTCTACGAACTTGTCGATCTGAGACAGCCGTATTCGCAGCACCGACTGATGTCTGAGAGCTGGAGATAGGACCAGGTTGCCCCGATGTGCCCATCATCGAGGCAATAGCTAATGCATCCATCGCTGTAGTTTCCAAAGTATTATATATTTCAGGGTCCAGAAGTCGCTTTGACTTTGCTAACGCAGATCGCAGGAGCGGATGATTTTCGGATCTTGATGGATCGACCGCAGGTTCAGACGGTGAGATGCTGTTTCCACGTCCACGCTTAGGAGAGGTCGACATTGTGGTTTCAGTAGTGGTGGCTGTAGGAGGCCGCTCGTTTGATGCTCTTGAGACAGCCGCACCAGATGTCGTGGGTAATTTTCCTGTCAATTCCAACCTATGTATACGTGATTTGAGATCGTCAAGTTCGTCCCACACTGTCGAGGGAGCAGTAGTCGAAACACTTGACTCTGTTCCCTCTGTTGTATGATGTGTATTAGGAGCGTCGCTGCTCTCCATCGGTCGCTGTACAAGTGGTGAAGAATGGTAGGTTGTCGCTCGAGGGACGTAATATGAGTTTTGAAGACTTGATTGTCGGTAAGTAGTCGTTTTCTCATGTACGGATTGTCTTCGCCCTGCGTAAGGCAATTGCGGTTCTGGTGAGGCTCCTCGTTTACCTAGAACTTTCGGAGTAGTAGGATTGGACAGAGAACTGGATGTGAGGAATCGGCTTCTCTTGTCATTTGAAGTACCAGCTGGCATAGAACTTCGATCCCTTGCCAACGGCTTATATTCTAATACTTGTGCTGGACCTTCGGGCTCTTCAGAAGCACGAGATGTGGAATTGCCTTCTTGTTCAGATCCTCGACGAAGATACATAGAAGCCCGAAAAGATGGACTTGGCGCGGGCAGAGATTGGCGCATACCAAGACGGGACTGTGAGACGAGTCAGATTCTAAGCCACATGAAATAAACTAATTAAGACAGTGAAATATGGAGTAATACCTTTCTGCTATCCAAACTGCTTGGTGTTGCATGGTTCTTCTGTTGGTCCATATCCTCTTCCCTTGCGACCTTGAGGAAGAGGTCTCCATCATCGGAATTCTGTTCATCTGGTGATTCGCGTTGAGCGTTATGACCTCCTAGAGTCATCAATGCAGATTCGTGACTGCTTGCAGGCTCCATCCTTTTACTTGCTCTAAACCCTCGCATAGGTGCCATTGCCGATCGTGATGGTGTATTTTCCAGCCCGGATTGCGGTACCTGCGAAGCGATCCCATCTAAATGCGATTGATCCGCAACCCAATTCTTGGTTTGTGAAACATAGGATCCTGGGGAGAGCATTGTTGAAGGCGTTTCTTTTGCGATTTCTTCATTCAAGCCATTCTTGCTACCAGACACAGGCACGTTCCTTGCTTTTTTCCCTAATGCGACACTGTAGGGTCTGGTTTCGAGTGTTCTGGTGGGCGTGGGCGCGGTCGCGGCAGATGGGGTAGGATAAGATAGGGTTCGCCGGGACGAGGATGAATTGGTTCTACCAGGGCCGCCTGTAAATGAGTGTAAAATTCGGGAGCGAAAAGGCTCCTTCTTGTTCTGGGTTGTTGGAGTAAAGGGGGTTGCAATGGTCGATTGACTTCCGGTGAAGTTGAGGTCAAAACTCGAGGATTTAAGTTTCAAATTGTTGGCCTGCGCATGCTGTGAAGTGTTCGGCGTGTTATTTGAATCACCCGATGATAAAGGCGTCGAGCGAACAGTTTGGTTTTGTGCAACTATTTGTGGCGCGTCTCGGATTCTTGGTAGTTTAGATTGGTTGTGATCAAGTCTGTGGGTATGTAATGATAAAGGTCGAGGGGACTGAGGATCTTTGGACATGGTGAATAATAATATGTATATAAGGTTAACATGTCCAAGTTCAAAACGAAGATTTGTGTTTTTGTTTCAAAAATAAGGATAAAAAGGAAAGAGGCGACAAACGGAGAGGAAGGATTTAAGGATGACGGGAGAATAAAGCAGCAAAGGGTGAGAAAAGGAAGAAGAAGGAGGGTGTGAAATGTGAAATGAAATGTGAGTGGAAGAGGAACTTCCGTCGTCAAGGAGATCTACTCATGGGCATGCAGAGATAGATTAGAAGAAAGCACGCCCCGAGCGGCGGAATGCATAAGCGTCCACTCAAATGCTATTATAACATATCATAACAAAGTGGAATATAGTAATGCCCAATCCTCTGCTATGCGTCTACTTGTCTCTCTCCTTTTCTCTACGAGTACTGTGTATGTACGTGTGTATGTACGTGTGTATGTACGCACTGCGCAGTAGGAGATATCAGATGGCATCCCCGAAGCGTATCCATTCTGTATGTATGGACCCCTCAAACGAGAGCGACAAGGCATACGATATTATGGCGTAGTTCGATTTTCTTCGTCATGTCATCCTGTTTTCGACGCACTTGTTTGCGCCGGAAGGTTACCTAAGGTCACAGCTGGGAGGTCATGGCTCATGGCTCACGCTCCACTATATTTTGACTGGTCGTCGATGTTGCTGAACCTAGGGAACCTCTAGGATGTTCAGCGCACTTGCATTAGGGCTTCCGAGACGGCGAGACCTGAAGCGGCTTTTCCTCGCGCGACATGGGGGAGGAGGGGAAGTTGTTCTGTTTTTCTACAATATTTACTTTGCCCTTCTGTACGGAAGTATATCTTCACATCTACCCTATCCGACGCGACCCGACCCTTCAACCTTTTGACCTTTTGCTTGCTGTTATGAAGGCGATAGCCTGTGACAACCCACAGCACAAGACCACCTAGATTATGTACTCGCCGAGTAATGTTTAGTTGCCGGGCGGTTGTGGGTAAGAGAATCAATGCGTGTGTCAAGTATTTTCATTTTCGTTCCGGCATCTGCTTTTAATGCGCTTATCACTCCTACCGAGCCCAACCCTCATGTGCTGCAGTATGCCGTCACAAACTGTTTGCCTCCGACTGACCGAATGCAGTGCCTCCATCGAGTGCGCGTGCTATATTGCTAGGCACAGAGAAGTCTAATAGGTTGACTACGCACAAAGATTATAAAAAATCTGGCCATTCGTCAATGTTGTATTTCAGTTGTGGTTAATTGTTTACTTTTCATACAGCGAACTGCAGGATGACCGCACTGTCACCGCAGGGACATTATTTGAGACTCGACTCTTTCGAGACCCAAACAGCCGGACATTCGCAAGCGTTGATTAAAATGGGGTTTTGTTTGATTGCCCGGTGCCCAGTCAGACATTAATCTGAAGTGAAAGTGGGAATCATTTGAAGAGGCGAGCCATACAAAGCTAACTTGGACCGTCCGGCGGGGCTTAACACGGTAGGTGTCTAAACCTGGAGAAATATTTTGCACAATGTATCCAATAAGACTGAGCCCAGTGCTGCTGCTTGAGTCGAGCTGCGTGCATGTGCAGGAGCCAGTGGGGACAGCAAAAGCACACTTCTGTGCAGCCTGTGTCTATCTGCACAGCAACTAAGATGATTGGGATGCAAAGTCTATGGTCGAAGCATGGTCGAAGTGTCGTGGAAGTATGCCGCTGGCCGCGAAATGATCTGTTCAGTATGCAATGAGGGACCAGAACTATATAAGTTTTCTTATTGCTTAGCCATAGCCATAGCCATAGCCATAGCTAAATATATACAGAAGGAGATCTTTGTCTTGTGTCGAGTTTGTGCAATTTGTGTATAACCTCAATTTAGAAGTTCTTCATCAAAGGAAGGACAGGAGAATGGCCAGGGAAAAAAAGTTAACCTCATTAAAAAAGAACAATATCGAAGAGGCCATGGTGTAGGACACTCGCACCGTCATCTCATCAGTGTAAGTACTGTACTTCCGTACAAGTGCTCAAAATACGTGGCCTCTCCAGAAATAACAGGTTAACAACAACATCCAAACGGCCTTTAGACAATGAAAACATTACAAGATTTTAGAGTCTTCAAGACATTCGTTCGACAACAATTTCCAAAAGATCTTTGGACAATAACGACATTATAATTCCTCGGAGTCTTGAGGACATTCGTTTCATAGTAAACATCAGCGACAACCGATCGTCCTAAACCGGCCTGTGTTTTCTGCCCTGGAGAGCCGGGTTCAGGGGTTAGGGGGCAAAGACCCATTGATGTCCCCAAAGGCCACGAGGGAAAAGAAGTATTGACCCAGAATGCGACCGGCCAGGTGCGGAGGCGTAATCTCGTCTAGCCAGATACTAGCATGTACGCTTCGTCGGCCATAAGTTCTATTTGCGAATTGCGCCGTGCTCGACAGTCTTGCCTCCGTGTTTTCTGGGGGCATTCAGAACCTACCGAGTCCCATACATCCGAAGTAAAAGAAAAGGATAAATGAAACTTCTCAAATGGCATAAAACGGTGGATATAGTCTCCACCTAACCAATTTCTCTGCTTCGTACGGAAATACAAGTTAACCTTATTGATATCTATAATTATCTTGCTTTCTTGTGTGCTAATTATGCCATAAAAGAGGTCCAACCATGATCAAAGCGTTTGTGAATCGAAAGATGAGATGAACGTGAGGTGCTATTTCGTGCATCTTCGTTCATCGATAGTGAATATACACAACGTACTTGGATGTGACTCTTCGAACACATGATGCGTGTTTTGGAGGGGAAACACATATATCCTCATGATTCCCATCCCTCCTTATCGACTTCGTAGATATGTACAGGAGCAGCTGATTACCTCCGTATACTTCCATCCACAATTGTACCTGGCCTGCATGTACTATTTACCATTTACCCCAAGCATAGGCGAGCACAAAATACTGCATTTCGTACTCTGTACTTCGCTTCCAACCGTTATGGCGATTTCCACATGTGGGCTCTTCAAATGCAGTGTCAAGGACTCCTGGATCATGCTTTGACGTTTTGGTACATCCGGATCTTTTCCAAGTAAGATGAATTCGTGATAAGTTTTCATCCCCGCAGCCCTTCGCCGTGTCAGGTTGTAGACGATGGGCTATCTAACTATATATGGTACATAATTTACGTTGTACTGTGTGCTGGGATCTGGGCGAATAGGAAGGAGGCCTATCGTACCAGTAACGAGGAGGGAGCAAGGGAAGAACAAACAGTCCCATCGCCCTGGATACTGGTGGTGTGGAGAGAAAGGATGAAGGGATTCAAGAATCAAGATCCAAATCAGCCTCTAAAGCCTTTGTCATCAAAAATCCAGAGTCATCGGAATACAGTAAAAGTTTCTCGGTGCGACACACGGAGGTCCAGCGCAAAACTTCGTACAGTAGCAGATGCGAACTTCAGAGTTTCTCTTCGCTTAGGTAAGGTTCAATTTTATGGTTTGTTTCAGAAGATTCAAGGGTGTTTATGGCCAATGAAAGTGGAGCAAGGTGCAGCAGTCTATTAATGAACTTGAGCCAGAAAGGGAAAAGAGCAACACTTCTGCACTTAGACTCTTGATGCCTGAGGCGACAACAACAGTTTCATTCGGAATACCATACCATCTCTCGGTATCGAGGTAGACAATTTTGGGAATTATTCTAAAGCCTCATTTCTTCTCTTTACCTTACTTGCTTTACTCCCTCTTCTGCTTCTGATTCTCTTCTCTCGAACGGTGCTTCTATAACGTTAAACGTTCTGTCTGCCCTGGCCATTTTCTCCCCTTCCGACAACTTTCCTCATTGGTCTTTATTTATATCTTTTTCCTACCTGTGTTCATCATTCGTCGCTATGCTTTTCATTGTTTGACATCATTTCTTCTTCCCCAAAAAAGCTTTTGAATTGCTGCCTTTTCTTCCTTTCTACCTGATCCCCAGCAAATTCCTTTTGCGACCAGAACCCTAGGCCGTCCCTTTGTTGGTCCTCGACGCAAAATAACCACAACACGATCAGCTGGAAGACCACAGTGGAGGCGTGGAGGCGCAACTAATCTTCGTGGCGATATATTGTGACGGGTTTGCCTCAGGAAACGATTGCAACTTTCAGCCGGCTTGTTAATAAATACACGAATCGCGGTGGGTTTGCGAGAGGCAGAGAGGGTGGTATCGCGAAAGCATCAGAACAAAAGATACCTGACCAGTTCTACCCCGGACGAAAGATACCCAGCCCTATCGATCAGCAGCGAACGAGCGAGCGAGCGAGCGAACGAACGAACTGTCCCCCGCCCAAAGCACATCGACAATCTGCTCGTACAGCGATCCATCACATCACATACATCGTATCGACGCTTCATAATAATCGCACTGCATTTTCCTCGGAATTGCAAGTGAATAATTCGCTGTACCCGCCTAATCTGGAGAGCCAAAATAAAATCAGCGCATTCGGAGTCAGTGGAAGGGCAAACGACTACTTATTGTAAGGATTTCCCTCACTCCTCTACTGTCTCATTGGCGCGTTTTTACCGCTGTCTATTTTTAACCCCTTGCATTTCGCCCAATCCGCTGCGAGCGGTGCGCTGACTAGTTTAGGGAAGACCAACATCTAGGACCCTGCCACAGCCAACACCGTCCAGACGTCTTCGTTTCCCGAAACTCTTGATTTCACAATCCTTCAACATTGTTCACTCCGAACATACCCTTTTCGAAAAACAATCCAACAAACTGCTTGCGTCTGCGGTCTTTTCAATTAAACCGAGCCTTTGGTGTTTTTTTTCTCACACAATAACTGCGGCGTCTCGCGTGGTCTACCCGGTAACGCAAGATTACATTGCCCCTCGAGGTGGTTCGTTGCGAATCTAGACGGATATCTCTTACAGTCGTCGCTCTCTCCCTTCCAATCGTCTTGTGCGAGGTCGTGTTTTGCGCCATCCTACACTTGATCGAGCAGACTAAGGCGCACTGGGTTGACCCACATTTACCAGTCTTGCTTCAAGTATTCTTTTCGTTGGAAATCCTATTAACGGGCCGCATAACTTCTGGTAAGCCTTATTCACATATCCATTAATCCATTGACCCTTTCAAAATTGCTGTTGCCTCTATCCATCCATGTGCTGTCAAGCACTTTATGGAAAAGGGTTTATAGCAATCATTGCATTTGGACGAAACGATGGCTGGCCCAGCGAGTATTATAATTGCTAATAGTCCCAACTTGAAGAGGTCCTTTACAGTTATTACAATATCGACACCACCTTCCCCAGAAATAATTACAGCATCGAACACACATTGGGGAAGACCAGCAACTCATCGTGCTTCCGAAAAGTCAGCGCAGGCTCCAGGACGCAAGCGTCGCGATTCTACTCGGAAACATAAGATGCCCTCAGCAGCTGGGCCAAGATTATACGAGAATCACATACCTTCGTTCATGTCAGTCTATGGTATGGATTCGACTATCATGGACGATTCAACGTTAGAGGACACTCACACAAAATTATCGGCAGGTCCGTTTAGCGACCAACAAACACGGCTCCAAACATCAAATGCCAAAAGCGACAGCAACCACCTACAAGTACATTCACATCAACATCGGGAAAGCACTTCAACGCAGGCTTCCGACTCCACAGACTCTTCCCCTACTACAACAATATCCACTGTGGACTCGTCTTCGTTATCAGATCCATCGCCCAGCTCATCGCCAGAATCCCCAATAACTCTCATCCCACTGTCATCATTCACTGGGTCGTCGTTCGGATTGGATTCTTTCCAAAGTCTGAAAATGGGCGAATTAGAAAGACCTCCACAGCTCACGGTTGAGCGCCCTATGACTTCGCCTTCGCCAAGAAAACCCAAAAATCCTAAGAGTCTTGCGCTCAACCTTCGGCCGACTCTAGATACATTCACCTCGGAACCATCCTCGCCTTCTTTTATTAAACCACCGCCCTCGAAAGCCAGGAGAAAGCCTAGTATTCTAAGTCTCAACACTTCAACGGCTCAAGATTCTGTCGGACAAGCGGGAATGCCGACGATGTTACAACGCAGAAGCCTGAAACACTCCGTTTCGTCACCTCAAATGTTATCGATGACCACACCTGGCTTTGGTCCCAGCGGTGGAATGACGCTGGGTGAGAGGGCACCCCCGCGAGGCTTCGGCGGCTCAAGGCTCAATGAAGGCTTAGCGAGAGATACTTTCACGATTAGTGAAGATGGGGATCAGGAGGCTCCAACTGGTGTGCAAATGGCCACTAGGGCGCCAGGCATGTCCATTGGTGGTGACTCATTCGATCGGCCACCTACAGGTGAAGACGCCAGATCTCCATCATATCCAGATGGTCCAATTCTTATGTATGAGCCTGGTGTACATCTCTATTCGGAACCTAAAATGGAAGAGGCTATGAAGTTTGATGTAGTAATCAACGTGGCTCGAGAGGTCAAAAATCCGTTCGAAGCGAAGATGGAGGAGTCGAAAACAGAAACCGAAAGAAAACGAGAAAGTGACAATCGAGCATCTGTTAGGTCTGGAATGGCATCCCCTGATCCGTACAGTGACATACCTGGCACCGCTGCGTCTTTATTATCCTTCAAGACTGCGTACGAAACTCAACCGGCTGGTTCCGAGTCGAGCTCTGTGGCGTCGTCCCCATCAACCCCAAGACCAAACACTGGCAGCGAAATGAAAATTCCCGAGTACATACATGTTCCTTGGGATCACAATACGGATGTGCAAGGCGAGCTATGGGACTTGTGTCAAACCATCGAGTCAAGGATCAAAGAAGGGAAGAAAGTACTTGTTCATTGCCAACAAGGTGCTAGTCGGTCGGCAACCTTAATTATTGCGTATGGGATGTACATCAATCAGGATATCGGTGCTAACGAAGCCTATAACGCGGCACAATCTAAGTCCCGCTGGGTCAACCCTAACATGTCGCTACTTTTCTCACTCAACGACTTCAAGAAGGTTATCGAACGCAAGAAGATGGAGACGAAGACGCCAGTCGTCAGGAACAAGAGCTTGACAAGGCATAGACAATCGTTATCCGCCAATGACCTTGACGCTGCATCATCTCCACCACGTCACCGGGTAAATTCTCCTCCTGTATCGCCACCGCGAGATCAGACTGTGGCTCCAGAATCAGTCCCAGTAAAGGAGGAAGAAGCTCAAGTGCAGTCCCCGACCTGTGATTCTGCCATTGAGCGTCTTAGCCGATTCAACTTTGGCTTTGGTGATACACCGAGGTTGGAGCCTTTCACGGCATTTGGTGATGCTTTGAAGATTGAGCGCGCCCCTCCGTGTGAAAAGCCTTCGGATTCTGAACTTATGTCCCCTGTACCAAAGGAAGAACCAGACTGGCAGTCTGACCTGATGTCGCCACGCCTGACTGAGATGACTCACAGTCCCATAGAGCACGCCTTATCACGTCCACAGCAGCCTCCGCAAGGGACTCTTAACCTGTTGTCCCCACGTACGCTCGATTTCCCACGGTCGACATTCTTCCCGGCCACCGTCGCCATACACCCTAGCTTACCGCCTGCACAGGACCCTCGCAGTCCTCCTATGGCTGGTACGGCATCTATTATACGATCTATTGATGATTTTCTTTGAGTATTTTGCAAATATAGATTTGTCGTACCAACATTATCGTTAAAACTCGAATAATGTCTCTGATCAATGCTTCATTTATACCATATATCACAAGCATTGCAAGCACACATTTGTATGCAAAAATTTTGGATTATTATAAGGCGTTTCATATATTTTGATTTTACAAACAATACAATGGTTCCTCATGACGGACGAAGAAGGGCGTTTGCATCTGTTTGTGGCGTTGGATACATAGGCAGGTCATTGCAACCGCCTTGTTGTAAGATTCTAATGAACTGGTTTCTTTTGTATTTTTGAAAGCTTGGAAGTGGAAGGGAAAGGAAGGGAAGAAAAGGGACTGTTGAATCGCCGGTTCAATCATGGAGATATATTGCATGTGGCGAAAGAGGCTCATTCATATCAAATAGCTGGAAGCTTGGTAGAGGACCACAAATGAATGCAAATCATATCCTCGAGAAAGATTTTTACTTCTTGATGGCTAATTCTCTATCTGTACCTCATGTTTGTGAGTTATAGTGGCATGATGATGTCTTAGCCGGCGGTTGGGGGACAGTTGGAGAATCGTTGCTGCAATCTAAAACGAGACGAGGGCGCAGGGAGAATAGTCTATTCTATGTATGGTATATATGGATTGCAGAAACTTAATATCTTTAGGCTAGATCTACGCGAGCTGACTTACCGGCTCCTATCTGTCTCAAAAATACCCTTTGAGAACCGAATGCTAGACTTCTTCACTATTGCATGCAGCAATAGAGGTTGTGTCGTACATACACCTATCTGTTGTTCCTGTTTGTGCGCTACGAGTTCAGGGCATGGTGGTCCACAATACTGTATCGTTCTCCCCTTTCATCTGCTCGCCGTATACATATATATATTCGTGATATGGAATATCATGTTTATGAGAAGTGAGCGAGTGCTCCTTTCGTTCATGCATTCATTCATTCATTCGTTCTTGCTTCCTCCCTGGGTGTCGATTAGAGATGGATGAATGGACGGTTGTGGATGCCCAGCGGGGGAGGTCAGGGAGGAGGCTGTCAAGAAAGCTGCTGCTGAGAGGGCCAGTACTGAGATGGGAAAGATAGATAGCTGCTCGAGGTTTGGAAGGTTTGGGTGGATGGTAGATGGATGTTATTGATGTGGGTTGACTTAGTAAGTTCTCTTTCCCCCGTTCACCTACGTCCTGTAGAAAATAGAGGAAAGGATAATATCATTATCTTGGTAAGGGGATCGCAGAATAAACAACTATATACATGTTTTAATCTAAAATATATACAAAAACCATATCATATCATATCATATCATATCATAATCATTTGAATTTCAATTTCTCCTCATGTTCCTGCCACCAATTCCTACATAACCTATGCCCCCAATGCTCAACCCACCACTCCCCAAAACTATCCTCTATCTGCACATCCACCCTCACGACTCTCTCCTCCCGTTTTAACCCACAAATAATGCACGCCTTTGGTGCAGTCAAGGCCCCCTCCTGCCTCGTAATTATCATCGCCTCGCTAATCTCAGGAATCACCAAATGCGTATTGGAATTCTTCAAACTCGTATTTGCCGCCGCGACAGCAGAGCGCAGACGGCCCAGCTGTTCCTTCCAGACTCGCACCGTCTCATTAGCTTCGCGGTCTTCGCGGGCGATCTCCGCTTTGTCGATACCAGCGAGCTTCATACCGCCGCCTTTCCAGCCCGCGGGGCCGATTTTCATTCCCTGTGAGAGATGCGTGTCCCGCTTCCAGCGGAGCTTGCGCCCGGCGAGGATGTGTGCTGATACGGTGGCGATGAGGAGATAGGCGCGCAGGAACTTGACCGTGGAGGGGTCGGATAATACGCGGTTTTTGAGGGAGAAGGGCTGGTTGGCTATGGCTTTGAAAAGGGGGGATTGGGGGAGGTCGAAGAGCTGAGGAAAGAGGGCTAGGAGGATAGAGGGAGGTGGTATGTTGGTGGGCGGTGGGGTTTGCACTTCTGTGGTTGTTGTGCGTCCTGTAACGTGATCGATCTCGTCCCATGACCATGCATCGATTGCGACACCTTCGATGGGTATGACGGGGTCCACTGCGGGGGATTCGGCTGGTAGGTCTGAAAAGTCTCCCCAATCGTCATCAAGGTTTTCGACCATGGCTGGCGAGTCAAAGTACGGTCCTGGTTTGGGTGCCTTGTCGTCGTAACTTGGCCAGGCAGTTAGAGGAGATGCCGACTTCGGTTTATCCTGATCCTTGGTTGAGGCGACTTGTTTGACATTATTCGTTGCCAAACCTACTTTGGGAAACGGGTTTCTTTCTTGGAACGATGGTGATTTGGGCGCTTGTGGATATGGAATGGGGCTGGTAAGGCTTGGAGTTCTCGGGAGTAGATTGGGGGGCTTTTTGGACGGCTGCGAACTAAGAGTCATAGAGCCAAAAAAGTCATTGAGAGATTGCGAAGGTGGTGGAAGGGCTTCTGTCACAGGAGATGCGACACTTTCAAAGTCCCCAAACTCGTCATCATCCTCATCTTGTTCTTGGGATATATCATCCGCATCAAACAATATCTCACCGCCGAAAGACCCCTCCGAGGGTGGCAATTCTGGCCGTAGATTCGAAGGCGCAGTGCTCTGAGTAAACTTGTTTGTAGGTTCGAGCATATCCACAGCATTGTTGTTGAACAGATCGAGTGTCGACCTCCGTATTACCCCAGGTTTAGGTTCGCTGGTATCACTTTTGAAGATGTTCCCTCCTTGATAATTTGTTCTTGGTATCTTGTTGCCCGCACTTTGAGGCTCGGCAGACATACCAAAGGCACCCCATGGATCTTGCTGTTGAGCATCGGATGGCGTGTGGTTTACTGGACTTGAGAAACTAGCCAAATCGCCCCATATATCGTTCTCTCTTTTGACAGGTTGCGTGGATGGTTGCGCCTGCCATGACTGACTGGTAGACACTCCACCGCCGAGAATCGGTAAATTGTTATCCGGAGACTTTGTTTTAGGTGTATTATCCTGCGGCGCCTTGTAAAAGCTGTCGAATTCGGCGAGGAGGTCGGAAGACATCTTTCTTTCCTTCGAGCTTTGCCGGATTCCTAGTGCCCCTTTTGGTTCAGTAGCCTTTCTATGAGACGGTAGATCGCCAACATACAGTGATGTAAAGCTCCACCAACTTTGCGGTCAAGTGGTCGTCTGGTTATATGAATATGAATATGCAAAGGTAAAGTTGAAGTGCTTCAAATGATAGAGTAGGATATGAGATCGGAACTCTCAATTAGTAGGTCTGCAATGCACGAAATGACACTTACTTCTTTTGGACTTTTCAATCTATCAGAAACTCATGTCAGAAATACGTCAATATACCTACGTCTTTATTGCAATGTGAAAGAATAAGAATGTAGCATGGACAGCTCGAGATGTTAATCTTCGAAGAATGAGAGGAGTATTAATATTTAAGGCTGAGATGACTTATGTCGATTCTATGCTGATTGGATAGAAGCTGCAGTCTGCGCTAGACCAATATGGCATGAAGCAAGCCAGGCGTGCCAGGGAACAAGGCCACCAGCCTCACCCCACTATATCCTGCTTGTGTCAGATCTAGAGATACAACACTACTGACGAGCCTGACCGTATTTTGCTTCTAAAACCTCCTACTTCATATTCATCGTTAGTGATGAGGTCGCTAGGAGAGTCAAGGTGAGAAAGCTACCATGATGTATTCTCTTCTCCTACTAACATGTGTGAAGAACAAGATGGCAAACAACGATTGCATCAACAGCAAGCCTCGATGATTTCAAGAAATCGGTAAGACTCGAGGGAGAAGGTAACCCTTGCACAAATGGTCTCAGATCTGTGTGTTGGAAAGTATGTCAAATACATCATATATCGTTCCACAACACTAGTAACAATATGTTAGACATTCCTCTTGTTCCAAAACACCGAGATCACAGGTTGGCCACGAGCACTGGAGGCTTCGCGCAGTGCTTATGCCTCCTTGAGAGAACATTTCTTGAGATTTATCGACCATCCTGACGAGTTGGGATCTTCGTTAGATCCTCTAGATGACGATGAACACGTGAGTCTCTCCTCATCCTTGGAGACTCTGTCACATGTTCGTTTTTGCGGATGCTGAATGCCACAAGTCGCCATGGAATACATTACGGAAAGATGAAGAGATCCGTGCAGAGATATTCCAGGACATCGAACGATGTATGCCGGAAGAGCCATTTTTTCGCCAGCCCCATATCCAACGAATCATGCTAGACGCGTTGTTCATTTTCTGCAAGATAAATCAAGATGTGGGTTACCGGCAAGGCATGCATGAAATCCTGGCTCCAATATTATGGGTAATAGAGCAAGACGCAATAGAACTCCAAGACAGCAGCACTGCCACGGCGAACACAGCAGACGAAAGTTCAGATGTGATCATAAATGAGTTGTTAGATCAAAAGTTCATCGAGCACGACACATTTACTCTGTTCTCGCTGGTAATGAGGTCGGCAAAGTCATTCTATGAATTAGGTGAACCGGAAGGGAAAAGGGCTGCAAATGGCCGCGGGCCATCTCAGGAAAACCTTTCTCCTATTGTGGAGAGGAGTAAACGCATTCATGAAGAATACCTAGCTTGTCTTGATCCAGAACTCGCGAAACATCTTACAGATATCGAAATATTGCCACAAGTGTTTCTAATGTAAGGAGCTCCTTAATGCATACGAAGATATATAACATTTGCTGATGGCACATAGACGCTGGATCAGACTACTATTCGGCCGAGAGTTTCCGTTCGAAGATCTGCTGAATGTTTGGGATACACTTTTCGCGGAAGACCCAGAGCTGGACCTTGTCGATCTCATCTGCGTGGCAATGCTCCTACGGATTCGCTGGGAACGTATGTGCAATTCTCCTGCAGTTTTCAATGGTTATACTAAGTTGAAATTCAGTGCTAGAGGCAAACTATTCATACGCGCTCATGTTACTGTTAAAGTATGATTGCCCAAAGAGTCCTCGAGCCTTTGTGGATGATGCAACATTTTTACGAGAGAACTTTAATTTGGCTGGGGGTTCTCAAATCGTAAGCAAATATAGTGGTAAAACTCCTCAGCGAAGCAACTCAACTTCACCTCCGAACACGCCCCTTCCTGGAAATCTTATCCCAAGGCAGAAATTCGCAAGAAACAGATCCTCACTGACCTCTCCTGCCCGTTTCCTCCAGCAGCAAGGCGGCGTGGAGGCTCTGATCAATGGTGCCGCAGGGGCGGCGAAAGGAGTGTATAACAGAGGCGAGCGGCTTGGCATTAATCAAGCTGTCCGAGGTGCTATGGAGGAGGTCAAAAAGAATATGCAGGGACTGCAAACACCAAGAAACACTCACTCACCACGGAGGGCTACAGGTGCCACGCGTTGGTCTCTCGATGACGGCCGTGTCGTTCCAGCTTCGACTGCTATCATGGCTACCATGAATGAAAGAAACCGGCAATTGGCGGCAATGCTGGACCATGCGATGAAAGATCTGAGGGCCGCCTCTACATCGGAAGAGAGCGACCGAGAGAAGTGCATTAAAGCGATGGATATAGCAATTGCAAAGGTCGAGTTTGTAAAGGTCTATCTGGAAGATTCTACAATGCCGCTGCCAGCTCCATCACCTATCACCGATGCCGAACCCGAACCCGAACCACAAGTGCCGGAACTAGAAACATCAGAAGCGCTTCTTTCACCATCGCCAGGCCTTGCACAATCAACCCCTCCTGTTGCTCCTAGTCCACACTCGGGTGACGAGAACGTTGCGCCGATTATCGCACATGATTTAGCCATGGCGTCCTCGACAAATCCGGCTGCCTCCCAGGTTCTCTCCGAAATAATAAAAGCTCCTCTACCAAAATCCTCCCCAGAGGCCGGTTCCCAAAATGAGGACGACAAAATAACAAACTTATTACGACCTAAAGCACCAATCCCGACCCGGTCTACAATCGCACAATCATCTTTCTCTTGGATGCTGGAACCTGATCTGCCATCATTCGTGACCACGAAGTCATCACCACCAAAATCTTCGTCGCCATTCCTGAAATCTGGAAAACGGCCAAGCTCTGGAGCCGGCAGAGATAAGGCGGCATTTCTTTTTGGGGAAGATGATGATGATTTTCATCTTCCAATGCCCAGATCCCCTGATGCCGAAGAAGCCTTCAGGTTGAATATCCTCAAAAAATTGAAAGAAAAGGAAAAACTGTTGGATGAACAGCCGAAGAGCAATGATGAAGCCACATAGCTCTATCGAAAATGCGGAGAAAATTCTCTACAATCACAACATTACAATATTATCTCGGTCAGTTATCACAGGCAATCGACAAAATATGATAGACCAAAAACAAATGGGGTGATGTTCGAGATCAGGTGCGAGCCTGACCTCTTCCCAACGTCTCAAAGCAGTGTACGCTACTGCAGGCTGGCTATGCACCAATACGCGAGACGCACCATGCCTTCCACTCGTTAGGTCATTGAGTAGCGTCATGGCATTTTAGTTACTCAAGATATCGAGAAATTGAGTAACTGAGCGCCAGACGCCTCTTGAAGCTAGATTCGTCTAATTCAAGGACTTCATTCGGGGGGAGCAAGTAGAGGAGTAAGGAAGGGAGACTCGAAAGCCAGTCAGTTGCTGGATACGCTCGAAGAGCTTACTATTGGGAGTTGAGGAACTCTGTTTACCAGGAATATTGGCCAATCATCATCCATTTGGCTTGGGACATTGCAGTATCCATCCCCAACCTATTTGGGCTATGGGATCTGTGAGGTATAGAGGCATCTCGGAAGTTCCTGACTGCAAAATGGGAAGTCTCGAGTATAAATATCAAACAGTATATATTGGACGCTTAATACCTGCACCCACCCAGTCTATGGAAGCTGTGAAATATGTAATAATATCACCCCGCCCTGCCCGTTTCTCGTGAAAAATGCGCGAATGCACAGCTCCAGCCTCCAGTGCCCCACTTTTAAAGACACGACGGGTGTGCACTGATAAAGAAGCAGAACCAGACCCCGCGTCGATTAGCGTCAAAACCTCTCATGAAAAAAGCGCTTTCCCTTCCCTCATTTTTGCACAAAAGACTTCCCATCCAATTCTTTCATAAAGACAATCCATCCCATTGTCAGAATTCCTCCCCTTCTTCCTCCTCCACCTCCACTTCTTCCTCCACCTCCACCTCTTTACCTCCACTCCCATTCTCTCCTCTTTAACCCTTTCCCACCTTCTTCTTTTCCTCTCACCTGCCTACCTACTTCCCCTCCACGTCAAATCACACAAGACCCATCCTCTTTATCTCCCGACGACTCACCTCATCCTACAAACTTACCTCCTCACACCATCTGAGCTTCTTCGGATCTCGATAATAAAGGTATGTTGCCAGGGTTTTTCTTTCCATTAATAAATCACATTGTTTGCTTCAACTCCACATTCCATATGCGCCATTCACCATCACATGTGGTCAGCTAAACTGATCATTCCCAGGTTGTGAATAATTCAATCTTACATCCAAGGCGATAAATTTGACCTACGAATCTTTCCAAGAGTCATCCTCGATCAACAAAATTCATCTTTTGTTCTTTGAAGTCGTACCGAATATCAAAATGTCTTCCCAAGATAATCGCGACAATGCCGCAAATGGCGATGAAATTATCGACAGCATGGATCGCTTACAGGTCAACGATGAAGCCCGCCTTGGCCCAGATGGCGAACCTCTACCAAAGACCGAAGAAGAGTATGCCGAGTCTCAACTTACCTTGAGAGCTATTGTTTCTTCCAAGGAGGCCGGTGTTATCATCGGCAAAGGCGGCAAGAATGTCGCAGATCTTCGTGACGAGACCGGCGTGAAAGCTGGTGTTAGCAAAGTCGTGCAAGGTGTTCATGATCGTGTCTTGACTATCTCAGGCGGGTGCGAGGCTATTGCTAAAGCGTATGCTATTGTCGCTAAGGCGTTGTTGGAGGGCGCACCTCAAATGGGCATGGGTGGGGTTGTTTCGAATAATGGAACTCATCGTAAGTCAAAATCTCATTCACGCCTGTCGCGTTCTGTTGATACAAATTCTGATGACTTGCCAGCCATTAAACTCTTGATCTCACACAATCAGATGGGCACTATCATTGGTCGCCAGGGTCTCAAAATAAAACACATCCAGGATGTTTCGGGTGTTCGGATGGTGGCCCAGAAGGAAATGCTTCCCCAATCAACTGAACGCATCGTGGAGGTTCAAGGTAATCCAGAAGGGATCCAGAAAGCCGTCTGGGAGATCTGTAAATGCTTGGTAGACGACTGGGCTCGGGGCACCGGAACCGTTTTGTACAACCCCGTTGTTCGTACTCAGACCGGACCAGGCGGAATGGGCCAAGGAGGTAATCTTGGTGGTACCGGCCGCGAGTACGGAAGTCCACGTGTTATGCGCACTGGTAACGGGGCCGATTTCAGCGAGAGTGCGCCGCGAACGTACAACCGTCGCTCTGATTCGGATGCTGCGCAACGTGGACCCCCTACCCATGATGAGAATGGAGAAGAACTCCAAACTCAGAACATCAGCATTCCATCCGACATGGTGGGCTGTATTATTGGCAGGGCTGGTTCTAAAATCAGCGAGATCAGAAAGACTTCCGGAGCTCGCATTTCCATTGCAAAGGTAATTAGCCCCACATACGAATGGTTCTTGAGATTTACCACTAACATATAAATAGTCGCCTCATGATGAGACTGGAGAACGCATGTTCACCATTATGGGTACTGCTAAGGCCAACGAGACAGCTCTGTATCTTCTCTATGAGAACCTTGAGGCTGAGAAGATGCGCCGTAGCCAAGGCACACCTCAAGACTGAGGCAATCCTGTCATGAGCACATCAAATTTCTTTTATTGCGGGCAAGGTATATCTCAGGTCTATCCAGATTTGACTTGCCGCAAGGCTGATATTGATGCGATGGTTCTTTCGACGCTGATAGTCGTTTAATTTTTTCCTTGGACCACAGTTCTCTCTTCAAAAAGCACTTCGCAGCACAGTCTTCATGTCCCATTTAACTTTTTTTCTCCTTTTCGACACGGAATTTAACGAAATTATGGACGGTCATTGGCAATTGCATGGTGCACATATGGTGGACCTTGACAAATGTCGTTTTCCTTTTGACACAGACGATTCGCCTTGACATTCGACAACCAGAGATACCGACCTCCTATCTCGACTCTTAGCTATCCGACGCCCCAAATTGAACGAACGAGAATCGTCCTAATCTCGTCATCATGCCGGCTATGACCTGATAATTCTCTTAAGTTTACGACTCACGACATGCTCTTTGCCTCTCAAACCTCCTGTACTCGACTCAACCTTACACTCGTCTTTTGTCTCGCTCCTTCGATCACATGCACCGCTACGTACCAAATAGCCTTATTCTTCTCGTCCATTGATCATCAGCTACAGAGAGGGCCCATCGAACAATTTCGGATATGTTCTGAAAATGTGTTAGGTAGACCGTTTAGTAGTTACTGAGCAATATGAGTACTCCATAACCACAATCTTCTGTTAGAGCACATTGCAGGTGCAGGTGCAGGTGATGTCCATCTCATTTTGACTGTCGAGGTGTCCCACTACGAACTATGCTCCGAACTCCATTTGCGATGCTACATTGCCTGTTGTATATCTAACCCTTATGTTCTAACCAATCTCTAGAAGATCTTCCCTCTTTACTCTATCCCGTCCTAGTCCAAGATAATGTATGGATTTTCCATTGCCCATCAAACCAAAGTGTTCTCAACCCCGTCCCCCATTATAATCCGCACCACCAGCCTTCCTGCACAACTTGACAATCTCGCCCTCGTTCAGATCTCCCTTGCTGGTTGCGTCCACTGTCACACTAATGTGGCTCAAGATCTGCTTGACAGCACCACTCTCAATACTGACTCTCGCCTTTCTCATCACTTTTGTCTGCTCTCCTATCCAAGTGATAAACACGAACTTCACTCGTTTGCTCTCTGTATCGTTTGCATATTCCACGCGGCAGTATGCATACTGTGCTTGTGTAGGATCGAGTTTTTCGCGCAATTCAGTGAGTCCGCCTTCCCCAGTGCAAGTAAGGGTGAGCTCGTTGCCCGTAGCAGCAGCATAGGATATCAGGAGGTAGTTGATGGGAGACTTGTCGGATCGGACGAGCTCGTATGCTTCGTTGATTTCGGGAGTGTCGGCGGTGGACCGTCTGGAGGCAGAGGGGCGCGGGGGAGANGGCTTGCGGGTAGTGGGGGTGGTTTCGGTGGGAGAGGTCGACATTTTGGAGATGCGGATGGAGAAATTGGATATACCGTAGTGGGAATCTGACTGCTGAGGATAGATAGGATGGAATGAGTGCAACGAAAAGAATAGGAAAAAAGAAAGGGCCCCACGGACAACAACGAAATGACAGATAATTCGATCTTGTCTCCTAAGCCATGAGTGAAGCTAGGACTCAAACCATTCGTCTCAATAGACCCAATTGCGGGTCTGACCGCTTCTTGTTCCTCCAAGGGGTCTACGGTGAGTATTGGTCCAGGTCGCAACTCATGTCTGAGGTGTGTGGCTGGTGAGGTACAGGTACAGCCGTTAATCTACGGGCCCGATCTCTCCGTGTGGCTGGTGGATATGAGATTAACCTTACCTCCGACCGGCTTAATATGGGCGAAAGAAGTTGAGGACATTTGGCAATATCGAGGATCATCTTGTTTATTCTTCATGTGCACCAGTCATTCCTTTTGATTTTCTACTTCTACTTCTTATACTTTTTTAGTTTCTTTTGCATCTCCGAATTGCTTCGGGAGTTTTGATATATTTCCATTTCGAACTGCATATAATTGTGCTTAGAGACAAACCATTGCTTGCTGGTCCATCTTCCCATCTCGCTCTCCTTCATCGCACAGCATGGCGAGAACGAAACAAGCTACGCCATTGCGTCGCAACCCGTCCTCTGAATACACGAGCAAAGCAGAGGCATACGGAACCCCGAGTCGCAATCCGCGGAACTTGGACAAAGATGCCAATGGCAATGCGCCAGCCCAGAACGGCAATGCGCTGGGGTTGAAGAGTGATGCGCCTGTCAAGGAGAAAGTGCAGAAAGAAGCTGGCGCGCTGCAATTCGTGATTGCTGTTGGAGGCATCTACGGAAGCTTGTACGTATAGGAATCTGGAGTCGAGCGCAGACTTTCTTCCAGCTTGTAGCAGCAGAATGATATTAACATTCTACTCAGTCTCACCTGGGCACTTCTTCAAGAACGACTCACCACCACACCCTACGGACCTGCGTCCTCTCCTGAGAAATTCAAATTCCCCGTCTTCCTCAACACAGTACAATCCATCTTCGCCGCTACAGTAGGCTACATATACCTACGCTTCGACTCCTCGCACCCACCACCCATCTTCCCCAACCAGCGCATCGTCCTCCCTCTCCTTCTCGTCGCCATCACCTCCTCTCTCGCTTCCCCCTTCGGCTACGCGTCCCTCGCCCACATCGACTACATAACCTTCATCCTCGCCAAATCATGCAAGCTCCTCCCCGTCATGTTCCTGCACATCACGCTCTTCCAGAAGCGTTACCCGCTGTACAAGTACCTCGTCGTGCTCGCCGTGACCTCCGGCGTCGCCGTCTTCACTCTCCACGCCGGCTCCGCGAAAGCTCATTCCAAGCCCAGCAAAGCCGCGCTGAACCCCGACCGCAACACGACATGGGGTTTGCTTCTTCTGGGGGTAAATCTCCTGTTCGATGGGCTTACCAATACGACCCAGGATTGGATCTTCACGTCGTTTCAGCCGTACAAGGGACCCCAGATGATGTGCGCGAATAACATCATGAGCACGCTTCTGACGCTTTCGTATCTGTTGCTAAGTCCGTATTTGGTGCATACGGGGATCGGCGAGTATCTGGGTATGGATCTGACGAGCTCAGGGGGCGAGTTGGAGGGCGCCTTGGCGTTTATGTCGAGACATCCGAGTGTGTGGAAGGATGTGCTGGGGTTTGCGGCTTGTGGTGCGGTGGGACAGGTCTTTATTTGTATGTTTTACTTAGCTCTTCTTCTCATTCATTCCCTTCCGCTCCAAATCCCCCAACACAGAAAAACCAACTAACAAAACACCCCCACAGTCTACACCCTCTCCACCTTCTCCTCCCTCCTCCTGGTAACCATCACCGTCACGCGCAAAATGCTCACCATGATCCTCTCGGTCGTCTGGTTTGGACACACACTCGGCAGCAAGCAGTGGATGGGGGTCGGGTTAGTCTTTGGCGGGATCGGCGCAGAAGGTCTGATTACCAGACGGGAAAAAGCTGCTAAGGAGAAGAAGAAGTTGATGGATGCGGGGGGAAAGAAGGAGTTGTAGGTGGTTGTGGTGGTGATAGTGATATGTGCGGGGTTGCATTATATCATAGGTTGTTAGGGGAGAGTAGAGGGGTAACAGTATATACATCGCTAGTCCATGGCTAGGTGGAGGGATGCCTAAAATTGTCAGGAAAGTAGGTAGGTAGGTAGGTAGGTATATNNGTAGGTAGGTAGGTAGGTAAGGGCGGGGTGATTAACTGACTGAAATGAGGTGAGGTGAATCTCCCCGCTCCTCCATACACTGTGTAAGATAGGTTTTTGCATCTATTTAGACCATCGAACACACATCGAGCATGATATAGTATGGTATCTCATTATGTAAACTACAAATATCTATCTATCGAGCTATTTAGCTACTTCCAGACTCTGGACTATAAAGCAACGCCGACCTTGCTGTGCTGTATTCAGGGCTCAATTTGCCGAATGCTGAATCGGGAGGGATATCTCTTATAGTACAGTACCTACATACATACATAGATAGTAGCGATGCATACATACATAAGATCAGTATGCATGCACATGCATAATAAACATAGACAAACATGATCAAACAACCAACCCCGCCAGCATCCATCTGCAGTTCAAGCAATCCAGCCACCCATCCATCCAATCGATCCGCAGTCCACCCATACAAAGAAATTCATAACATAACCACCGGACGGAAAGTCTGGCCCATCCCGTCCATCCACCACCACCATACAGTATTCTGGTGAATATACAGGCCAAGCAGTCATCCCGAGAACTTTTGACTCCAATCCAAGTTCAATGATCCCATCCCAATTCATCCCACCCAATAGACTCCCATCCACCCACCCAAGACACCCAAGCTCAAAAAACTCAACGCGACATAAATCCACCTCACCTCCAACTCCCACACAGCCCCGAACGCGTCGTCCTCCTCCCCTTCAACCCCACCGCCCCCGCGCCCATCAGACGC